>JABUQX010051350.1:0-32500 GCA_015478945.1 Trachelipus rathkii
GGACGATCCACGTTGTGGAACATTAATTCTCCATTGACTGGAGGATGCGTTTGGGGACCATGAGGCACCAACATAATAAAAGAGGAACAATGTAAGTACGAGAGTTTTCATACCCCTAATCTACCTACTATCCTACAGGGTCGCCAAATAGGACGTTGAGTATAGCCTTGCCACTCCTTTTTTTGCGAGTAAGACATCAAACACACAATAATAACACACAATGAAGAAACTAGCACTATAAAGAGGTCAAGTAATTTAAAAGAATAAATGGAAGCGACAAATACAACATGAGCTAATATATTCAAGTTAGCAGCGCAAGGAAAAAAAGAACCCTAGAAGAAGATATTGAGGCATTTTCAGTAATTAGACGACTAGTGCATAGATATATCGCGAGGAGATTGCTCTCAACAGGAGAGTTAAGAAGGTGACATCAAGAGAAAATGCATGGATCTATCACTTATTTTCTTCGAGTACAAGGAAAGCATAGGTTGGAACCATAAATTGCTAACGTTGAGGGTATTAATAGGGGACCTCGGTACGGAGCCATTGAAAATTTCTCCTACTGTTAGACGCTTCATTCAGACGCCTAGAAACATTTGTCAGTGTAGTCTAAATATCATTCCAAAGCGGGAGCAATCAGAATTTGGGAGACGGACAATTTGAGTCAGATGCGGAAATCCTTCTTCTGAGATCTCCCCGCGCTAGCATTCAACAACAAGTTCGACCGCAAAAAAGGACCATTGCAGTTTAACTCGATTACTTTTCTCCCTATACAACTCATCTGCTGAGTTATGCGCTCCGCGTATGGCTGGTATACGTCTTCAGAAACAACTTCAGCTGCGCGCAATTTAGAAACAATCTTGTATAAATCTCATCCTACCTGCATCGCGCTTAATTCAAGCCACCTATAGAAAGAAAAGTATGAGAAGGAGGACAGAGCTAGTAACAGCACATTATCAGGAGGCTCGCAAATTTGGGGACAACAATTTTAAATTGACTAAACCTTTCATCCCCGCTATAGGCATAGATAGCTCCTTTAGTGAGTTGCCGAGAAGGAAACTTCGTCATACGAAGATGTATTATAATAGGTTTCAGAAAGTTGGAATAATCCTGCAAGCTGTAGAGTGTTGTGGGGCTTATTCATCTAGTGTGATTTGTTTTGGGAACAATCTAATTGAAGTCGCTGCTTTTATTCAGATCAATAGACTTCATGACGAGGTCTTTTCTGAGGTGCTACTTTTTTCATCCGGGTCAGTGGTGTTGCTTTAGATAACCTCGATGTTTGTATTTTAGTGAAATATCGTAGTCTTTGTGATAACTCTTTTGTTGTTGTTTTAGGAACAATCTTTTTTCCAGAAAACGAATATAGTGGAGAAGAATATTGGTCACACTAGAAGCAGGCCTCTTACGTGAGTTTAATGAACTCATCTTTAGTATATGGGATGGACTATGTCACTCAAATAAGCTTCCAAGAACGAATGACACCCCTTTGAAGGGCGAGTAACTGGGGTGTCGTGATGTAAATCTGAAGTAATTGCTGAAGTTGAAGGAGAGTTGATGGCATCTGCTCTGTGACGAGAGATTGGAAGGGCTGTTTTGGGCGTAAGCATTCTGATACATACAATCGTCCGGGTATTGAACAGAAGCTTGATAGCACGGGGCGACTAAATAAGTTAACAACGTTTTAGCGAAGGCATAGAACAATGTTGTCTCATGATGTTGCACTGAAATACCAACATTCGTACAACTGGAAGGCATTGCGATCATGGCTGAGGTTGTCTCTACGGGAGGATTTGAGTAGATAGTTGGAGGGGGAGATATTTCTACCGACAAAATTCAGGCACTTTTGCTAGCCTGAAACGACAGCAATTAACAGCGATCGTACGTGAGAAGTGGTCAGTCGAGGTCATTTACACACAAACGCTACGGGAAAATTGCCTTTGCAGAGCCTGCTCCCATGTATGTCGAGTGATACTGTATGATGAATTGCCTATTTTGTCCTGTGGAATATTTCTTTGAGCTGGACTCGTTTTCTAGCGTGACATCTCTTCATATGTGTTCTCGTAATTATTTTGATTTTTGAGGAAGCTGGTGTGTCTTCAACTCACATCTCGATTGGAGGTCGAGAGCAACTTCACTCTAGTCCAGCCTTCCTGCTCAAACCGTGAACCGACTATTATTCAAAAGCCTAATCTTATGATAAAGGAAAATTGCTGGTCCGAAAAACTCTGCGGTAAAGTAAGCTAACAATATAACGTGGCAGATTCATCCAATGTAGTGATTGATGATAGCCACGTCACAGTTTCGCACAGAGATGTTGATTTTGCATGTGTCGGTGTGAACATTCTCTCCACACTCGTTGCGAATTGCGAGGACAAACATATACAGCACTAGTACTTGATTACCGCAGACGAGAGATATCTGTTGTTGTAAAGTTAAACGGACTGAGCTGTCTAATACTCTCCATTTAAACACTACAGTACGATATTGGACATGGGTCTGCGGTGTATTAGAACTAACACTTAGGAAGTGTGCGCCAGCTAATAAGTCCATGCACATCATGGGTTGATTGAGAATAAAGTTAAACTGTAAAGGACACGTCGCTGGCATATAATTACCTTAATTGCATTTCAAACGTAAACTTTTTCATATTTTTTTTTGCTAATGTAAGTATTATAGTTACTCAAGGTCTTAACAACACAAGACGTTCTTTCTCAGCGGTGCGGCGAAGGCCCCAGTCTACTCTCGATAAGGAGGGCGGTGATAGACACTCTATAAATATATTTTATAAATTCCGTGAGATGAGATGTCTGAGCAATGATCGTGCTAGGTCACAGCAAAAGGAAGATACGTCTTCTAAAAACAGACCAACTATCTCGACCAGTGACTGTCTATACGCTCTATAAGGAGATGCCAAATGCTGCGCTTAGTTGGAGAACGGTTGCGTCTTACTATTTCATGCCAGGAGTGGAAATAATCACGCTGCTGTTTGAGTCGCTCAGAAGAGATACACTTAGCGAGGTGAACGAATTGATTTGGGTAGAGTTATTGTTATTCCCATAACAGTGCTTGAGAGTTAAAGAAGTAGTGATGTGTTCTATGGTAGTAAACATTCTGTCGATAGAGCCGATGTGCGCCAGAAATGATAACCAGTGCGTATCCGCAATACTTCACATGAAATGATATATTTATGGTGAATGATGATGTTGATGCTCACTATTGCCAATTCCCGGTCAGCAAGCAAAACCCTATACTTGGCGACAGAGAATTAAAATGCATGATAGAATCTGATTCAACTTTATTAATTGCGAGAAGCGAGGCAAGTTTCAAAATCTTTCAGAGATAGAAATCTGAGTGCCACACAAATACCCATTTTGGCAGTCTCCACGCGAACCTAACATTTTGGGAATAATCGCAAATGTTCTAGTTCATTAAGCGTCATAGCAGTAGATCACCAACTACTATTTAGAACGAACTACAGCATCTCACTATAGGGTTCTTTATGCTCGAGCGTATACGGACGCGAAACTGCCTCGCTCTAAGTTCGTACATGCTAAGGATAGCAAAATTGGAAAGACCTACATAATCAAGTGATTTACTAATCACTCCGTCGGTCACTCTGAATCTAAAAGTATATCCATCCAGTGGATTAATTAGAGTGACTCCAGAATCGACGAAATATAATGGGGGCTTGCTCACGGCTTGGAAAGCCGCCTAACACAGAGAAAATAAGATTATCCAATGATGTATGCTCTGGGTAACTCAGTAGGTTCTCCCAATAGAATCGTCGCCGGCATTCTGGATTTAACTCTAGAAGTCTGACTGACAGGTTGAGCTTTGAAGAGCAGCATGCGTTGTGAATATGAGAATAAAATTATAGACATCGTCACCTGCACATCTATTATGCATGGAAAAAGATCAGAGAAAGCAGAAGTTAATAAGAAGAGGAAGATTATATAATCAAAATGAAAAGAAGCTACACTAAAGTTACAATTTGAAACACCCAAAAAAAGATTTCTAATTATATCAATCAAAGCAATGGAAGCGGAGGCTGGGCAAGGTCCGATGATATTGACTCATCTTACTTTGGGTAACAAGTCCCTAGAGACCAATATCACTCACTATATCTAACCTTGTCAAGCAGCAATGTGAGACTTCCACTATCAACTACGCATACACCTATCCACTGCTGACTTCTGCTACTCTAGGGAGCAAAAGACCCGTTCAATGAGCATGGTGCGATACGGATGTGTGATCCTGTCGCTTCTAAGATAGTAATGGTATTGCTCGATACACACTTGAAGAAAAAATGCAGATTATGCTTGTGAGATTAGCAGCAAAGAGGGTGGTCATTAATCTTCACAATATCACCATACGACTGAGCTCAAGAGAAACTAATAAACAGGCAAACGATCATGATGCTCGAGATTAGAAACAAGTGTAGGACAGACTCCTCACGATGTAGCTCAAGGATAGCTCTGGATCCCCAAACACATTGAGCGACCCACAGAGTCAACACAAGAGAAAGGATCTGTGTCATCAACAAAAGCTGGCATTTTACCACAATCCGGGGGAAGCAATGCTGAAAGTGCTAGAAGCCCATGCGGGACTAGAGGCAACAGGCATAACTCTCCAACATGACGAACATTTCTGTTCGTTAATGGAGCAGAAAAATCCAGGTGAAACAAGCTGACTTTTCACGAAGGTTGAAATACACTTGCAAAGCAAACGAACTCTGATGGACAAAAAAGAAAAAAAAAAATTCAAAAGAATCTAAGATGACAGAAACAGCGGAACTGGAGAAGGCACGCATGAAAGATATAACAACAGATAAGATAACTCGAACAATAAGAAGAGACAAAAAAGACTAAAACAAATTAATATATACAAGCAACATACCAACTGGAGCCAAGATCGACGACGAAGACCCCTCTGCATTACCCGTACAAGTATGGTTCTGTCAACTATGCTACACAAGAAAATATACACGGTATCACCCAGGAGTCGATATACAACCACTAATGCAAGAATCACTACCCTTCTGCTGCGAGAGAAATCCAAATTCAATATAATTAAAGCATATAATACCTTTACATTAAACATTTACATATAATACCAAAAATATATATAATAATACGTTCAACCATTACCTCCTACATATAATAATATATTATATAACATATAAAAAACAAATTTATTTTGTCTGCTTTATCAGATATATATATATATGCAATCAAACATAAAACAATATAAATATAAAAATATCACCAACACACATTGCATCTATACAACGCTAAACTAAAACTACTAATGCAAAACAAATATCAACAATAACAGCAAAAACTTATTATATCAAAAAAATAAACACGTCTAACCAGCAAATGACAAACTTGCCCAAAGGTATATATTTAGAAATTACCAAATCAATATAATTATATTAAGATACATTAACTAATGCACATATTACATACTTAACATAAGGGATAAACTGGTAAATAACAGAATTATGTTTTTACGTATCATCAAGAATATCGTATTTACTGCCTAAGGAAGACGTATAAAATACCCAATACTGCTACTCTAAATATTACCGTCTCTTGAAAAATAAATATTACCATATGTAACGTTTACGTTATCACTATAACTAGTTAGTGATATTGACTGATATGATAACTCAGATACCGTCAATTAACCGCGCTATTCGCATCGAGTTAAATACCAAAAAGAAAACCCCAGACTTACTCTACCGAACCTATGTGGTGCAGGCTCGCTATAACAAAATATCCTATTTCTTCTCGCTATAATCTTTTGAGCCTTCTGTCAGAGATTTAATGTAACGGAAAATGTTTCTTTTCTCCGAGATGAATATAAAGAGACTCTTTAATTGAAATTAGATAGTAAAATGTTATAAACATAAACAATGAAATGTTTTAGAAAAATGGAAGGTAAAGAAATGCGTTCTTTCCTTGTTTCGTTAATAAAACCAAACCTACAAGGCATATAGCAATAAAAAAATTAAATATAAAGAAATGTACTCGAGAGAAATATTGGACAAGTCCACGTCTTAGACGTAACTTCATTATCAATGGATAAGATATTGAAGGATGCTCTACAGAATGCTCGTATGAGCTCATGTTTCTAATCAAGGCGCTTTTTGCGAGTCCAGGGTCTAAACACAATCCTAATTTAGGTGCGCGATAGGACATATATTTAGATGCACAGTCCCGTTCTATATCTTGAGGCGCGAAGTTCAAGCATATGAGGGGAGTGCGCAGCAGCAATGAAATAAACATATTTAAACGGAAAAAAATTACCTATATCGACGTCTAATGACCCCGCTACACAAATAAGCTCTATGTAATGAGTAATTATTAAATAGATTGTACTAAACTTATATTTAAACCTACCTTTGGAGGTTTTTTTTTGCCCTCCAACATTACTTCAATAATATGAATTCTTTATTTTGCGAGATATGAATAGAATGACAGATGCATTGATAAAAATTGTTGAGTAATACTGACTTTGGTTCATGTAGGTAAATACAATTGCTACATACATATATAATAGTATATAACTGTAACTTAAGCCCCAGTAATTTAGTGAAAGTTAATATTAATATAAATAAAATAACATATAGTGTTAAATATACTATTATTCTTATTAGTATGATGCCTGTAAAAATAATTTATCAAGCAGCAATATTTAATTTCAGCCAGCACTAAATCTCCTTAAAAAAGGAATAAAAAACGAATACTTAAAAGAATACCAACACCTTATATAATACCAGGATCAATACAAGAACATATACACTATGAGGAAGATTTCTCAGTCAGTTGAATGAATAGATAACTACAACGCTTAACTATATTAATAAAATTAGTAAGTCTATAATAATTATAAAATACGAGAAAGCTACAAAACTGCTGCGAAAAAAATTCCAGAATTAGAAAGATTATGTTTCTTGTCAGAGATTTCGGTAACATTATAGCAAAATGTATATTAACCCTCAATAATTAATTATAATATAAATACGCTTGATGTATAACTGCATAAGTATCATTTAATCATATGGCTGTATCTACTACCCAACTTTATACTGTTTCGAAGTATAATAGAAATGAATATTAATCAAAGCTATTAATATAAAGGCTAGATATATAATATATATCTATGAGAATAATAGAAATTTATGAACCTCAATGACTAAGAAAAATTGATTATGTATTCTTCACATACAGCTCAATAACTTTACCAATTGTAAAATATTATCTAATACTAGATAGCATATAAATATGAGTATAATATACTATATATACTCGTTTTGTAAAAATCTCTTTTATCCATATAAGAGAGCGAAGGTTGGAGAGAAACATAGAGAATATATACGGTTAGGGGTGAAAGGCATTCATGTAGGGTACACAAGTACCCTAGAGTTCCGCCTGTATAATATTATAAATACATCACAATAAATATAATATGATAAAATAATTAATACCAAACCTTCGAAATATTAATAATATTAATAAATATTATAAAATAAATAAGCTGTTTATTGAGGTCGATAAATTGATGTGAGAACTTTGAGTTGCGATTTATAGTTAGTTGATGATGAAGTGGTAATAGATGAGGAAAGAATGTTTTATATTTTGGAGTTGTTGTTTTTTTATTGTGTTGAAAGTTTTTGAGCGCTACAAATATATAATGCTTAATATTCAGCTATTGTATTATATGCACCAAATAACAGTAACAACAACTAATAGAAAAATAAAGAAAGAAAAATATTTACCACTTCAATTAGGTTAATCGGATCGATTATTTGAAGTATAATCTTCATCTAACTTGAAAGGCCTTACGTGAATATTGTTAAGCGAATAAGCTCGTGGCGTTAACTATGTTTACTTAATAAATCCCTATTTCCCGAGGGAAACATATTTTCAAATGAGGAATTTTTAATTTTAATATATAATTATAAAATTCACAGCAAATTAATACATAATAAACCTAATTATCAATTAAAAATTATCAAATACATCCGCATTACCTCATATGTATAATGCTAAAAAAAAAAGTAATTAACGACATACACTATATTATATATAATATATATTACGTATATTAAATAATATATAATCTATATATAATTTAATTAACGTATAATATTATATAATATATATATATAATATATATTATATTACATATAATATAATATAATATATAAGATATTATAATATAATAATATATTATATATTATATATATATATATATATATAAATAATATTATTTAATATAATATATATAATATATAATATAATATAAGATAATTAATATATATATATAATCCCTATAGATATTTCATAGGATCTAATTTTAAAATAATCTATTATTATAATGTATGAAAAAAAATATTAAAAATATATATTTAGTTAATATAATATAATATTATAAGATGGTAATAGTGGAATAGAAATAACTTAATTTAACGTATTAGCACAATAGTTTTAAAGAATTAATATTAATATGATAGAGTCCTTCTTGCACATATATAAAAACCAGAGATTCATTAATAGTAGGTGCGAGCCCGAGTAAAGAAAAGTAAACATCGACTTGTCTCACGTAAAGCTGACAATCGTGAAAGGTTGTCAAAATATTGATTTATAATTCCTATGATTATTATAATAATAAAGAACATCTTTGATTATCAGTGTGCAAATTTCTAATATTATTGTAAGCAAGACTTACACACACACCTAAAAACATAGATTTCAAGATATGTGTTAAAATTAAATAAATAATATAAATCTAAACCGATAATGGATATGAGTACTATATGCAGTAAAACTATAACCTATAAACACTATATGAGATATATAACAATGCACTAGTAGAACTTATACCTTAAACAGATTGATCTACTTATAATTCACTATATAACTATATATTAATTATTTACCTCTGTATTTATACTATGAAATAGATTTACTTATAACCAGCTTTCCCGGTAAACTATATAGCTTCTATAGAAAACTATATACTACGATGAATATAAATAAATTACATTTTATAAATAATTATATATTATTTTTTGGGTATAAATAATTATATTGAGTAATATTACTATTATCCTAATCCCCTTTAGCATTCTTTACATTATGTTATCATAATCATGATTAGACCAATAATAATATATCATGAACTCTAAAACAAAGAATAACATAAACTTAATATGCATTGCATACCATTAGAACTTAATGAGGACTATAATTAATATCTATATACTTACTATAATATATAATATTAATAATTATTATAAACCTAATTAATATAATATATAAATCTATATATATATATATATATAACTAATATACATAAACATATATATATCTAATAATATATATACATATATATAAATACTAAATTAAAATATATAATTATATATATTATATATAATTATATATATATATATTAAAAATATAGGTCATGTAAGTTGAGTATATGTAATGATTGATGTATCGTGTACGCTTGATTGTCACTGTATGTAATATGTGCATATATGTAGAGTACTTGTGTGTAGTGTCTGGATGTGTTAGGTTAGTGTGGTGTGTGATGATTGTTGTGTGTGCAGTGTTGTGGTATCACGTTAGCATGGGTGCGTGTTATGTGCGTGATTGCTAGATAAGAGTGTACTGCATATTGTGATTGTACGTATCGTTATATAAAACAAATAATTAGAAATATGTATAGAGCTTGAGATAGAAATATAATGACAAAATTAGAGAAATCTGGTATTTAAAGTAAAGGATGGAAACTGTTCAAATAAAAAATTCAATACTCACATTTTATTTTTAATTTATATAATTACAAAACACGACCATAACATAAAAATATTCTCATTACCAACAAAAAAACAGCTGCACAACATGTAAAATATTAATACAAGTGAGTTGAGAAAAGCATACTTTAGTTAATCTTATCTTGATTTCCTTTAAATATTAATAAGAAAAAAATTTAATATTTTCGTTATTTTGATAAATTTCTCTAACATTTTACTAATAATGGTTTATCTGAGATCGTTCTGTTAGATAATTTATACTACTTAACTTGAAAAAAGGCTTATACTGAGAGAATATCATTAAGCGATAAATAGCGTAAGCTCAAGCTTAATATGAGTTAATATAATAATCACTATTTCCTCACAATTATTAAATTATACTAGGTATACATAATATTAAAGGAGAATATTCAATAGATTATTAATATATAATAATATTAACTAATATCTCTATCTAGATTAATTCTATATAATATATATATATATAATAATATCATAAATATATTTATAATATCTAATTAATATAATATATAAGATATATATTAAAATAAATAATAAATCATATATAATAATAAATATATAATATATATATATATATATAATATTAATTATATATCTAAAATATATAAGTCATATATAATAATTTTTAATTTATAATATACATTGTTCTTGCATCGATAGATGACCAATATTTCTATAGTCGAGATTACAACGAAGAGAGTAGCTAGTAATTTGAAAAACTATGTTTCGCAGTAGCATCTCCTATAAGGATTAAACGGAATTGAGATCGAGTGCTTAAAGGATAAGTAGTATATGAATGAGTTAGTTATACGGTATAGCTATAAAATATTAAGTAAATATTACAATAGTTAGAGATTATAAGTAATGATATGTAAGTATTAGGTCTATAGGCTCTAGATATACCGTTATTATGTCTACTCTTTCTAGTAATCTTTATAGAATAAATTAAATCTAATAGTTCCTCCTGTGATAAATACTTAATAATACATATAAATAAGACCGAGCCATCCCGTGATAACTTAACTAGAATGAGACTATCCCAAATTAGACCATTATTCAAATTTAGTATTAAATCGCTATGATAAATAATAATTTAAAAGCTTTACATTTCCAGGAGTACCATATTATACTATATATAAATTACAAACCTGCAATAATGTTATCAAAGTACTTATTAAATAATTTAATAATCATATATACATATAATTATAATATAATAATACTATATATATTATATACTATATATATATATATTATATATAACAATTACTATATATAATTACTATTAAAAAATATATCTATATTATATATACTCTAAATATTATAATATATTAATATAAATATTAATCTAAATATATATAATAATATATAAATAAATATATATATATATAATAATTAATAAATATAAATAGAATATATTAAATAATTAATAAGATAACAATTAAATAATACTATAATAATATAACTATATATAATCTATATAAATAATATAATACTATATATCTATATATACTACTAATATATAATAAATAGATTTTTTGTACGTATATGTTTGTGGTGTATGCGTGTGTGTGTGTATGTTTGAGTGTGGTTTGTCCCGCCAATTAGTTGATATGAGATCCTGTTTTTTCCTGCCCCATACTAGGTACTATGTAAGCAATATATACGCTTCACATTACAAATAAAATATTGCGTAATATTAAATACAATCATACACAGATTTTATTATTTCAAATCACTTACTACTTCGAGAAAACATAAAACATTGAACAAGAGACAAGGGGGGGAGTAAACTAATGCTGGGATAAATTTTGGGCGAAGGGCGCGCGAGTCAGTGTGGAATATGACGCAAACGCAACTTCTACCTATATTAATATTATTTCAGTAAAACGCAGAAACTTCGCAAAGAATAAAAAAACTTATTACTTCAATCTTTCTCTCATTCACAGCCAAAACTCGTTTATGTTAAATTTTAACTTCGTTGAATATAAGCATTAGCTGCATTACGACAATTTAAGCGCCACTATAACGTGTAGCGTTAAGTAAATTATATATTCATGTACTAATAATACTATAATATATAAATATAATAATATATATATAAATATATAATCATTCTATATAAGATACTTACATTATTAATACTATTACCACTATTAATTCTAATGCAAAAAATATCTCTTTCGAGTTTCGATGAATTTTTAAAATCAAAATAATTATTAGCCAGAGTTAAAATAAATGTAATCTTAATTTTAACGTAACCTGATATGTTCTTTTTATCTTAGACACCAACTAGGTACTATGATTCACAGGCCCTACAAAATATGCGGCATAAATATTTAAAGGTCATTTTATAAGTAACTTGTGCGCTGATTCCGAATATGACCCTCCTCACCATTGGTCTAAGTTCTTTGGAGATACAGGGTGGCTAGAATAACAATCCAATCAACGTGACGCCGCGCGCCCTACCCAGAGACAGACGAATGAGCGCTTCTTCGGGTCTCACACACCCAAGGTGGCTAATCTTGGTAAATTTCATGTACGACCGTTATTATCTGAGGGTCGCCTACGTCCCCCGGAAGCATTATAATTCCTGTAGTGCGTGAGCAACTCACCACACACGAGCTACTAACCATTGCGCGGCGTAGCCGCGCACATGATTATAACCCTAACCGCATCACGCTCTCTACCTATAGCCATTACTTCTACATGAGCTAACTTACTTTACAAGATAATACTTACTCCGCTGGACCTCATCGCTGGTGTGTGTGTGTCGGCGAACACATCAACACACACACTTCCACACACACACATCTACTCCACTCATCAAATCCGTTAAGAAAATAAAAAGTACACTTGGAAGTGTATTTGTACACTTGGAAAAGATTACTTAAGTACGACGACTTAATTGTTCAACGGGTTCCCGCGCTATCCGGCCTCTGCCGGGACCAGCGCACGTTGGCTCACAGCGAACCGCCCGCTGTCGACCGCTACCGCTGCCTAAGCTCCCCGCCGAAATATCATGACGTGTGAGTCACTACGCTGTGTGACGTAAGCACATATCAAAATTGTCATATCATATAACATTCAGTGCTTCAGAAACCGACATAACAGCCTGCGTCCTTCTAGAAGGCAAAGAACTTTCGCACATTATTGCCTTGTGCTAACGACCATCTGATACATGAGTAGAATCGATGTCCTTACAGGAAGTCCTGACTCGATAATAAGAAAAAGTAAAATAAAAACAATAAAAATAATAAGAAAAAATATAATAAAATAATACATAAGAGAAAATTTTAAATTTTATATATATAAATTATATCATAGCCAAAATACTTATTAATATATATAATAATCATATATATAATATATAATTTTAAAATTAAAAATTATAATATATATATATAATATATTAATCAAATATCTAAGGCTTTAATTAATCTCACTATAGAATATAAAATATTAATATATAATATAATACTATACATTTAATATAAATAAAAATATATATAATACTATATAAATATATGTAATATATAAAAATATATAATTATTATAATATAAAAATATTTATAATATATATATACATAATATGATCATCAGTATTTTATACACGACTAAAGAATCTAATACAAGGAAAGATAAGTGAAATATAAAATATTATAAATATATATAATCACTAATATCTATACTATATATAATAACTATTAATATAAATATTATTATATATATATATAAAGCTAATATAACCTGAATTAGTAGTACAATATAATACTTACCTTGTTCTATAATACGATACTATATATATATATATTATTATATATTCTGCATATATACATATATTATGAATATTGAGGTAAATATGTACATTAGTGTTAGTATTAGAATTCTACTGATTAGTTGTAGCATCAGTCTACAGTATAGCCTTACCTATATATGTATAGTAGTCCACTAAGGATAGCCTAAATACAGTAACGAATAGGGTGAGTATAAAAATAATAAATACTATTAGATTTTATTCTTAAAGTTCCATACAAAAAATCTTCTTCCTATTGCATAGCATGTGTGCATGACATTTATGACGAAAGTGATCTATATCATTTATTATAGAAATAATTAAAACTAGCTGCTATACATACGGGGAATTAAAAATAAATATCCATATTCAGATTATCATTACTGGCTACGTCTATATACTATATACATTATATACTATCGAGGTTATTATCACTACCGATTATATGTAACAGTGTGGGCAAATGTGTTTTACATAGAGTGTGTGTCTGATCGTTTTGATGTGTTACACTATTATTAACAGTTATATTAAATCATTCCATCTAGAAAACCTTGAATTAATTATCATACGCAAGAAAGTGGAAAATAAATTAAACATTTTAATCATCTAAAAAACAACAAAAAATTTAAAAAAATAAATATAAATAATCATTTCAAGCAATAATAATATAAACGAATATTTAAAAATTTCCCAAATAGCCAAAGAAGTGCACAACAAAAATCACATCACAACTGTGAAGAGGAACTATCATTTTATTTTTGAAATATTATATAATTGTAAATTTGAAGAATTTTTAAACTAGGTTAGTTTAATATGAACTTATGAAATATGACATGAATGACTACTTCATGTGACTGAGTGATTCATTGGTGAAGAACAACACTACGTACTACTACTAAACTACTAACTAACCTCTTACTTCATTCACAATTTAACTACATATAAACTTACTAACATTTTTCAATTATTCATTAGATATAATAATATCTACATATTAACATGATTATTTATTATTATTCATTATAATCTAGTATTATTTTATTACATGACATGATTATTATAAATTAATATCACATTTTAGCGTAGTTGGAAGATATATTCATTAGACAAACGAGACATATTTATTGAAAGAAATTCATACCCAATCTTATGTTGATCAATAGATTCCAAATAATAATAATGATAAAATACTAAATAAAGAGAGAGAGAGAGATAATTAAATATTCATATAGAAATAAGAGATCACCAAAAAGAAACCGAAATTAGCTCAAAAAAAAATAATAACGAAAAGGAGCATACAAAAATTTAAAACTTACAAGAGAGGCTATCAACATAATAAAGGAGATATATCAGAGAGAAAGAATTTTAGATAAGAGTAAGCGCCATAAACCGAAAGCGGGCACTAATGCTATAATCCAAATACGATTCAATTTAAATATTCAATTAATATTATAGAGCAAACCGATTTTCTTCATTTTTGTTCAAAATAATTTCAGAATTTCCCCGAGGAATTAAAAGAGAGAGGAGAGCGAGGGCAGCGAGGAAGAATCTATATCTCACACAGCTAACACGAGAAGAGAAACACGAGTGCAGCAGAGACATGATGATATCTATGACACGAACATAGAGCAGCAGACAGACACTTGGGAAAGAGACACACTACACAGAGAGAGAGAGACAAGAAACGCGCCACCGTTGCTACGAAAGCAGAAGGATCATGAGAGCACACAAACATATATGCGAACGTTGTGTAGAACATTCGCGCCACCACGAGTGAATAGTATCGCGAAATATATATATACTATACGTATATACGAGAGGCGGCGATAATTGAATAGAGATACGAAAGAAGATGGGCTCATCTAACAATAGATATATTTAATTACAGCTCACATAACACTAATCCTTCACATGCGTAAAATATGAGGACAATAGATAAGTCTATATGCACACACATTATAATCACTCGACAAGAGCACACACACTAGATAAGTCACACCATTCTTTGATAGTCCGAACTGAAGTACGAAATAAGAACTATATAATATATATATACAAGACCGAGTTATAGTATAATATCGCAAGGCAATTAGCCAAGGAGAAGAAAGAAGTTAAGAAAAGTTAGTTAATAAGTAAGACGTAATAAATTTAAAATATTAAATAAATGCAAAACAATCAGAAAGTTTAGGGTGACATTTTTAATACGAGATCCTCTATTGATAATGGAGTATCAGCATAGTACATACTAGCGTTCTGCATAGAAGAGAAGTGATGAGAGATATATACACACATACATTTATACACTACGTTAATACTAATCTATTACATACCGCCACAGCTGCGTACAGATAGACCATAGAAACTAACGGACCTAAGAGCAGATAAGGTAGACGTATATAGCTAGAGCGAGGACAGACATCATATAGTAGAACGCGATACTACAATAGTATCCGGTAGATCTCATATCATAAATAGACTAAGCATATATACACTTATCATATATACGATACGTACGAGCACATCGAGCAACAGCAGCCCGTGACGAGACGAATAATAACAAGCAGAGAGCACTGATCAATAATTCGCCCACGTCTGCTGGGATAGACGAAGGATTGACGAGTCCACTAAAGAGCTTGAGCAGGACAAAATAAGACAAATTCAAATAGAGCGACTCAGCACACACTGGATCATAATACATTAGTAAAGAGAGTGCAGACAGTCCGAGGGCCTAATCTGCCGGCAATACTATCTATATATTATATATTAACACTATTATTCGCAAGTGATAATGGTCATTCTTAACCTGATCACAAGAGGAAGCCTATGAGTATATGAGTGAGCCGTAAAATCGCCGTATGTATTGAGGGAAATTGGCATCAGGGATACGAGTAAATGGAGACCAATATTATATCTGTGCACAAAGCCATGCGCTCGAGCATAACAGACCCAATGTTGTATAGACATCTCAGCGAGTATACATAATCGATTAATGATAAAGCACCAGATCTATTAGTGCACGAGAAGAGTAGACATGAAGCTACTGTACCAGAGATCTAAGAACGATCAGTCATGTATAGCTATAGATATGAAGCTCACTACAGAGATTAGCGAGTACTATATATATATACCATCTATATACTAGCTAGCTTCTAAACTAAATATACGATATGAATATATACTATTAACTTCACTACACATTATAATACTATAACTATATTACAATTAACTCTAAATACATTTATACTACATATAACTAAAAAAAAGCTTAGAATAAAGGTGAAAGTGGCTATGCACGTGACCAAAGCGATTGATATGCTTTTAGAAAAATAATTGAATTATTATAATAATAATAATAATAATAATAATAATAATAAAAAATATAATACAAATAATAATTAATAATAATAAAATAACAATACCATAATAGAGTATGCCCCCAGATAATCAACTCAAGAATGAAATACTACTGTTATATTATAGAAATTATACGTAATAATAATAATAAATATGACATAAAAATATAAACTACATAAGCTCGTATATATATATATATACGACGAGAGAGCGACATAATTTATATCGTCGCGTCACAAAAGTTAGGATGATAACTCAGGATATGTAACAAGTCAGATGCAATCGCATATTATCTGAACCAACGCTATATATATATGCAGATCGAGAGGAGATATACACACCTACACAATATCGTCGAGAGTGGATCATGTATATATAGACAGATATATATATATATATAGATGCATAGAGTGCGGAGGAGATTATCACACCCACGATATCTATCACACAATCCGAGCAGGTCATCCACCCCACAGAGAGACGCACTCTACATCACACAGGACTTTGAGTACAGCGCAGGTGAACATATATTGAGTATAAGAGAAAGATCTATTATATATATAGATAGGATACCAGAGGAGGAGAGGCCAGGCCAAGGATGTCACATATTTACCCGGGCAAGCAAGCATAAGCGACACAGATAAAGTTTCATCTATATATATATAGAAGAAAGACTACCAAATTAAATCAATAAGACAGAGAGATAAACCTGGATACAGCCATGATGCAGGCCAATACACTTGAGAGAGCAATATATCAGAGGCAGGCTCATATGACTCTACTACGTATAGACCAACACACGTAAGAATACACCACACACAAGAGAGACTGACCAATTCTAGCTCTATATCTATTATATATATATTGACGGAGGGAGAGAGTCTATAGGAGAGAGAGAGAGAAGTATATATAACAGACAGAGATATTATATAGAAGAGAGTATAGAGGACTGCGGGAGAGGAGCGAGCGAGAGCAACAACGAGAGAGAGTCACATATATATATAACATATATATTCAAGCAGCAGAGAGCGCGTAGTATCATAATATTATGACAGAGAGAAACGTGAGGATGAGAGCGCTCTGTGTAGAGCGTGTATCTATACAGTGGGTCATGAAGAGAGTCAATGCCATGAGAGGAAATTATGAGAGCACGTATCAGAAGCACATCCAGAGAGAACAGATTTTAATCTCCAAGCTATGCGGAGGAACAGCAGTTCGATTCGCCCATCATGAGAGAGAGAGGCATCAAACTATATCACACGTATATATAAGACCCTTCTGAGACTATTATTTATTATTATTTGTAATTATTAATTATTATATAATGTATGGTATACCGTTATATTTAATTACTATTAACAAGTATGTGAACAATACATCATCAGGACTCAATACGTCAGATATATATCAACGATCACATACAAATTTATATATTAATTATGTGTTAATTATGTATAACGAACATAATAAAAACCATAAATTCCACATATAATAAATCACGTTCTACCAATTAAACATAAACAAATTTGAACATTCTAACTATAGTTTTACTTGACGATGAGTATAATCATGACAGCATGTACAGAGGACGAAGATATATATGTGATATATAGATGTATACATCTATATTTAAGTATATATATGCATATTAAAAGCTAGAATAAAAAAATAAAAAGTAGGCACATACATAATTATATACGAAATATATTTAGTAGCTCTCTCTGTGCGTTATAGAACGTTTGAAAGGCACCATACTAAGAAAATCATTTCACCACATTTTTTGATAAAATAGCGCGAATGATTTCTATGCTCAATTTCGCTGTAGCTCGAAGTGCGCTCGAGATATATGAGTCTGTTCCCCCAAGCGCGTAATCTGTCTATATGTTCCACGCCACTATACAGATAACGCTCTCTATTTCGTATGCCAGAGTAATAATGCACACTGCGAATATATAACTAATAGACGCAACACACACGCTGCTTTGAGACAAGAGATAAACGCTATCTATATAAGGAAAACTTATACTATGAAAGAAGAATTAGTGCGACAGGTATACCAGTTTATAAAGGAGAGCGCGACGATATGGATTATACGAGAGATAATAAGCCACACACGTGCGATATCTATATACATATATTATCTATCTGCAATCACTGAGGAGAGAATGGTGACGGCTAGTCGTTCCCATATGAGTTCAGGTTTAGGAATATATGGGACGTTACATAAGTACAAAGCTCAGAAAACACAAAAAGGAGAACAATATGTAATATAGTAAGGGTAGTGATATGTATATATCTATATTATAAGAAATGAAACCAAAAAAGATGGTTCACGCAATATATATAGAGAGATGAATACAAAATTGAGAGTAGTCTTGTTCATCGAGGAACTATAGCGCAGGCATGCGAGAGCGCGAGAGACATGTAGACAAAGCACACGACACTGAGAGTTTAGAATCACTGATAACGACTGTTGGGACCAACGCAGCTAGTTTATTGACAATCACTTCACTATACACACCAACTTCATAGATCATGAGGTATATCAGAAACGGATATGATGACAGAGCGTGCGAGCCCTCACTCATGAGTAATCTCCGTTTGCTATGTATATATTGCCATTGTAAGAAGAGACGCGAAGCTCACTATATGTCTCTCTATATATATAGGGACAGTATATAGATCGAGAGAGAGCTTGAGTAGTGTATGCTATCTCGAGAGGTGCATAGAGATTCATCGCTTTCATTTCTGGGTGATTTTCTTTCAAAAATCCTACATTTATAATTTCAATCAGCTTCTTGCCTCATTCTTATAATTGTCTCCTCTTTATTTTTCGTTGGCTCAATACCGTGTTCTTTTCCTCCGCATATAATCCTAAATAAGGTTTGATGAAGAAATTAATTCTCTAACTTAAAGAAGTCCTTTAGTATATATGCAACTTTATGGAAATCAAATAACACAAAATGTGACTAATAGGCCCATCTTTGGATGGATTACGGTATGCAACGTCCATCTGCTGTCAGCTATGAGGACGGTTGCGTTCTGGAATCCATGTAAGGTAATTGAAGACTCGTGAAAAGCACGTCAACACAATTCACAAGCTATCCATACGGAAATGAGAAGAGAGTTTTACAACCAAGACGCCTAATCACGATGAAGGATACGTACATTGATTAAAAGATTTTGAGTTTTTCAAAGAAGATAAATTGGCTGGATTAAAATACAGATCAATAGCTCCTATTGAATTAGTCCTTCGCTAGAACTTTGTACAACAACATTGGTGAAAAGACAGCGAAAACCACAGGAGAGATATGTAGTAGGATATAGCTTCATATAGGATAAGCAGCACTGAGCGAGCTGCTAAATTAGTAGTAGCAGCGACAAAATAGGCACTGCGAAGCAAGTACGGCGACAACTGATACAGACACAGAATGTATAAATAAACCCTGTGAGATACGATGATCTTGATATCTATATAATGACTCATGTTAGAGTTTATATATGTATGCTTATATATCAATACGTGAGTAATATTTATATCGAAGAGAGAGATATTATATTATATAACTGTGATAACGAGTTATTATCTATTATTTTATTCCAGAACATTAGCATTATGTTATTTGAGAGTATCCAGTACATATAAGGGAAAGTGTGTGTAACCTTTTACTTATTCATTATTATTCATTATATTTACTAGTCTGGAAAATATCTATCGTTTTAATTATTTATTAAACATATGTATATCATTATTAATTATCGAAATATTACATTATATATCAATTAATTCATTCATTATAAGTCCAAAACTATTATATTCGATATGAGTATTATATTATTATCATTATCCATTATTATCTATATATTATATCTATGTATTAATTTCATCTATTATACGTTATCTCACTTATATATTACTATTAACTTATTTATTGTCGAATTATTCAAAGTATATTAAGGTATTAATAATAAATAATTATAATACATTAATATATATATAATATAGGTATATGCGACTTACTGATATGTTAGTAATAGAGGTATATCTATCAAGGTAGAGATAAATTTGTGATTCGCAGCGCGCTGCCACCGTGAGTATCGACAGACGTTTCCCATACACACGATGAACTACTATACTATATATACACCTATATTATCAGGAAGCGAGAATAAAACCACCGAGGCAACTAAGATTAATACTAAGAAACTATTAGACACGATAGACGATTCTGATAATCTACCCAGACCTGAAGGGGACACATAATGACCTAGTTCCCACTAAACCGATAAAAGAAATGGCATGCGTGAGGTGAGAGAGAGAGAGTTACACATATATAAGATAGGAGATATACATACACAAAATGAGAGAGAGAGCAGACGCGCTGATAAGAGAGGAGAGTACATATATCTGAGACATATATATACAGATTATACACACAAGAAACACGCACATAAACACAATGCATACAGGCCTGTAGAAGCGAGTTGTACAGGCTTCCACCACACATACATACACAAGAGAGAGAGAGAAACGTGAGAGAGAGCAGACTATACCGCAAGTTGTATGGAGGATCTAGCAATAAGATATATATTAATATCATTATAGATTAATTATATTTGGATAGGAATTCTTGTTTCCTCCGTATAACACATTACTAAAGTAGTTTTATCTTTAATATTCTAAAGTACTCAATATATTCTTCTGTACTACACCATTTTCCATCTTCAGTATATTTATGATCCTAGTAGAAGATGAATATAAGAAGAAAGACAGAAAGAATATATATTTATCTTGATTTGCGAACTGACACCGATTTCTCGATCCAATACTCGAAAACATCTCGTGAGGATTATTTCTTGTAAGCGAATGAGGCTCTAAAAATTGATATATGAATATAATAAATCAAATGATTTTGCTAACCTGGATATATCATTTAAATGTTTATGTTAAGGTCTGGTTGTGTGTTTCTCTTTAAAGGCCTCGCGCATTTTAAGTTGAGTTCACACGATCTTATAATATTGTGAAGTGTTGAGGATATACTTATATAAGTATGACTGCCATTGTTCGTGGTTGAAACTGTCACTATATATGGATTGCCTAGTCAAAATACACAAAAACTACAGAAAATCCACCTTTGAGAACCTGTAATACTATTGCGGAAACCGGTACACACGAAATCGCCCAAATATCGAACAGCAATATCCCACTGTAATCTTAAATAACTCTGCATAGTTAAATCAATACGAAACTCTAATGGCTAAAATTATCAACACCTTAAACTTGAAGACACACTATAATATTCGCCCTCACCTTGATGTAGAATCTTTGTTCACATCAAATCAATATTTAATCTCTGTACGGCTTCATTAATATACAGGCATTCAATGTCAAACACCCGAGATAATGTCTGTTCATACATGTTAATGACAACATATGAATCCTATTCACCGACTATTACAAAGACCTAATCGGAAAACTTTAACGTTTTACAGAGCATCAGCACTACACCTAATGTCTACAGACTTGCGAAAACTTTTAATGAAAGAATAATGCCGGCATTTAAGTATAAACATTAATTAACGCTGATCATTCCAACAATACTTCAGATGAACAATATTAATTAATAAAACCATTTCAAAAAATTTCCTGTATATAAAGAAAGTAATAAGATACTTATCAACTTTTCAATATCTATTTTTCTCCTTCAACTTCTCAATTACAAAGACTCTTCATAAAGAAAGAAGTGATTCGTAATATTTTTGAACTCTCCACCTTCAAAACTTATAAGACACCAAATCAAAACTTAACAGTCAGAACTATACTCCATATAAGTCAAACACTGATCACTTCTTTAGCACAAGACGATGCTTTGACCGACACACATCACTTTGTGATAACAATTCAACTGCCCGAAGTCAGACATGTCACGTCGACACACCCTCCGTTATTAGGTATGGCACGACGTATAGATTGTCCGACGCAGGGCCATGTAACTCTCTATCAGTCCCAGCAAAATATCACTTGAAACATTAGATCAATAGACACATGGTCAATCAACTATTTAGTAATATTTCTAAACACTTCAAATATATATTAAATTCGGATCATGTGCAGTCCAGAAACTTAAAAATTGCGGAGTGCCTTCACTAACATCAAAACACTGCAGACCCAAGACAATTAACATAAAATTTAACTGTAATAGTTCTGTTAGATTTCCTAACCATCATTGATTTAATTATCGATAGTATCAATTAAGGACTCATTCGCTTACAAGAATAATCCTCTGAAGGTATAGAGACGAGACGAAACGCGTCGGGAAATCTCATTAATAAAGGTATCTATCTTTCTTCTTACTCCTGTATAAATTGTTTTCTTACAGCAATTAAGTTTAAGGAAACTTAGATTATGTATAAGAAATAAACTATTTAGAACTTGAAATTAAAATCGATAAAACAGTGATAATAAATTATAATCTATTATTAATATCAAACTTATAATATATATTATTATTTACTATATTCTCATATCTATATCTATATTATGTATCTATTTATCTATTTCATATTATTATTAAACTATGATCTATGTATTAATAGATTATAGTATATTATCATATTAGATTATTATGATATATTAATATTATTATTTATATTATTTTATTAATTATCTATATATTATCTATTAATTATTATTATTATTATTATTATTATTATTAATATTATTATTTATTATTATTAACTTATTATTAAATTATTATCATTAATCTATTACATTACTATACTATTATTATTTATATTATTATTTTATTATCGTAGCTATTATACTTATTATTAGTATTACTATTATATCATAATAATCTAATAATAATGATATCAATAATAATCAATATTATACTAATAATAATAATAATAATAGATAAAATAATAATAATTAATAATAATAATAATAAATAATAATAATAATAATAATCAATAATAATAAATGAATAATTATATATATATATATATATAATACCAAGCTTCATATAAACTAAAATATATCAATAGTAAATAAAGTATATTATATGTATATAATTATATATATATAAATATTATATAAATACAAATATAATATATATATATTATACGATATATATATAATTTATATATATATATTATAAAGTATATATATTATTAATATATATCATATATTTTTTATATATTACTATATATATAATAATTATATACATATATATATTATATATATAATATATATATATGATCTAATTATAATATAATATAAATAGTAGAAGATGTAAGCACTCGCAATACCATTGAAAGTTCAAACATATCGAGTGGTTTTCAAAGTTCATCCATTCGCAGTGCCAATGACAGTTCGAATATAACAGAATCAAAACTTACAAACAGTTTCATGCTCCTTTTTAAACTGAAAACAAATGATCTAAAAGTCAAAGCAATATTTTTCTTTATCACAAAATGTCTCCCAAGTGACATACGATAAAATTATCGATAATATAATAACGGCTTTGTGGCAAAACGAATATTTATAGCAATTTGTAAACTTTTTCCGGATGGCTAGATTAAATTTAAGTGTGACTATTGTTCCAGTTCTATATAAATAATTATATAATTATATATAGTATATACCATAATACTAATATTTATACAAATATTTTAATAGAACCTATACTTATAATAATAGATATTATATACAATATATATACTTATACATATACTATATATAATATATAATTATATATAGTATATATATATCTATATATATATATAAATATATATTAATATTATATAATATATTAAATAGAGATTAAAGTTCCCTTAAATCCATAGGATGCTCCGGGGTGGGGCCCGCGCCCCATTCATAATCATCCCCCGTCTCCTCCTTCGGAGGATGCCACTCTCGCTTCGCTGAAAGTTAGCCTGGATTAAGAATTTTTTTTTTTTTTTCTAAATACTCCCAAAAATTATAATTAATTGATATAATGAAGAATAACAAAATAAAACCTTAGAAAAAAATTAGATTCATATTAAATTTTAAAATAATTAATAATAATAAGCATAAATAATAATAATAATAATAATAATAAAATAATATAATAATAAACTAATAATAAATAACATAATAAATTCTTAAAATCATTGATAATAATTAATAAAGAAACACAATAAATAAAATCGTTAGCTGGATAAATAAACCGAAAAAATAAAAAAAAAAAATATTTATAACTTCCATTGAAAAATACCTTTAATAACTCAATTTTAAAGCTTGCAACTCTTACATTTTTTCTAAGCTCAAATAACTCGTTCTACTAAGCCTGAGTTGGTTCTTAAATTAAAAGCTACATTTGTCTTCCTAAAGGATCATATAATATATATATATCATAATATATAATATAAATATATTAAAATATTAAACAATATATATATATAATATAACGGTAATAGTAATATATAATTATATATATATATATTATATATATATATATAATATATAATATATATACAGTATAATAAATTATATATATATATAATATAATTATATATATATATATATATATAATATAATATATATAACATTATATAAATAATATATATATATATATAATTACTTATAATATATACTATATATATATATATTATATATAAATATATAAAATATATATATATATATATATATATATAATAATATAATATATATATAATATATATATATATATATTATATAATATATATTTTATTATATATAATATATTATATATAATATATAATATATAATAAATATATATATAAAGAGAGAGAGCAAGAGAGAGAGAGAGATGAGAAGAGAGAGAGAGAGAAGAGAGAATAATTGAAGTTACTTTCTAGATCTATGTTTGTCCGAAATAAAGGATAATGTTTTCGCGCAGCGGGACATAAGACGACTTTCTTCGCACAGTTCTAAGGCGAAAGGGCTAGCAACCTGGTCCTTTAACTTTTGTTTAATAACTCCTGAAACCACACAAAACCCCTTTGCCACTAGACACGATTCTTCAGAGAGCCTGGGGGAAGAAAGATATTAGTAGAGCCAAGTGAAGCAAGAATGCAAGTCCATTGAAAAAAATTGAAAACCAAAAGACTCGAGTAGAAAAATCAAATACTAGCAATCGAAAACCCAGTGGGACCGAGAAATAAAATTTAAATAGCATGCTACCAGGATCAAGAGTTTCGAGGCCAAAGGAAAGAAAATAGATGAACCCACTGACCGGCGAAAGTCCTACCTAGAGATGGGCAAGAATGTAAGAATATATATACTATATATAATATAATATATATATATATATATATATATTATACTATTATATAATAAATACTTATATATATATATAATATAATAAGATATATATATATAAATTAAATATATATACCCTCATCAGGTACCTATCTGTTTAACGACTACCGTCCCATTTGGATATTTTTTATTTTTTTTTAAATTATTCTAGTATATGATCCTAAACAATCAATTTCAGTAGTAACTGAACATGATTCAAATATATACGGACCTTTTCCTATTAGCGAACTCCGTCAGTTTAATTTTTTTTTTTTTTTTTTTTTACTAAAGGAACACCCAAGGGTAAACCGCAAAGATGGCAGGAGTCGGGTCTCTCGCCTTCCGGGACCTACAGGGTAGGACTATTCCCCCCGTCCGGGGAGGGTCCTCCGGAACCCCAACCGCTCTTTGTGTAATTTGTTTTTGTCGCGGGTTCCCGCCCTCCACCTACGGGTAGGAAAACGTCCCCTTCTGCCCCCGTCGGCTCGAGTCCCCCCCCCTTAAAAAAATAAATAAAAAATTTTTTTGTTTTGCAGATCACGTCTAGTATTGATGTTTTCTTTCGACAATTCTTTGTAATAAGCTTTATACGCTGATTTCCAATAGTAATTGGGTGTTCTCTAATTATTATTCTATCTTGTATTCATATACAAAAAAAAAAAAATATATAGGCCTATTTTTTTTTTTTTTTTTTTTCAATTTTTATAATAAGGTTCTTTCTCCAAAACTCCGACCATTGGTTTTCTGTAAGTGTTATACTTTTTGGAGATATTTCATTTTTGAAAAAAATATTTAACTATAAATGAGTATTTTAAAAATTAATTTAAACATTACTTCCCAACTTTTGAACCATCATTGCCCGTTACCACTAAAATTCATTGTGGTATCATATAGTAGCAATATATTCAAAAAAAAAAACAAAAAAAAAAACTTAAAATTGCACATGTTAGCAAAAACAGAATAGACCTAATATAAATATATATATATAATATAAATATATATATATATAATATTATATATATAATATATATATACCCTATAAATATAAAAAGATATATATATATATATATAATTAATATAATATATACTATATATAATATATATTATATAATATATATATACTTAGTAATATATATATAGGGTGGATTCTAATTATTCCGTGTTGAGGCACCATAAAAATGCAAAAATAAGTAAACAGTTCCTATAAAGGTATGACGTAAGGTGCTTAGTTTTCCGTCTGGCGTCCTGTATGTGTTTTTTAACTTAAAATATTTGTATCTATCTAACGAAACACATAGGTTAAACCCTATATTTGGGCATGAGTACTGTTGTGGTGAGTGCTAAATGACGACAAAAAGAAGTAATCAAAATTTATTATAAAATTGAGAAAAATGGTGGACGTTTAAAGTATTTTTGAGGCGACATTCCAGAAAGTGGATGACTTTGGTTAAAATGTTAAGAACCAAAAAACACCTATTATGTTGTACGCAGAGTAAAATGGTAACAAAAATTCTATAAATTATACTATGAAAGATACATTTTGCACACACATTCACATAGCTCACTTAATTAATGTTACAACTCTTCACAAACAGCTATTCCTTACATCAAACATTTCAGCACATTGTTGACCAACAACCAACCAACTAACTACTGAACTCTAAATTTCCTATCTGTCCTTTTGGTTTACCATTGTTTAATATATTTACAGGATGGTCGCTTGGAGAACACCAAGAATGAATTACAAAGTAATTCACAATCTGATTCATACCTCCTGAAGCTAGCTGACATCGCATCTAATGTATGGGATTCTCAAGTCAAGACCGTTGTACCAAGAGAAATTGGCCACCGAATTTGTTCCAAGCGCCAAAGATTGCCACTATTCATCAACGCTTGTCTGAACAAGGTATTTGCAGTCCAAAGAGCAGACTAATGCAGACAGGCCCCCGATCTGCTAGGACTGTTGATTTGTAGAATTAGTTTTAAGAAATTTCTGAGCAATCCTGAAAAGAGCACGGCAAGAGTCACTACAGTTTAATTCGAACCCATCTAGTATTTGGAGGTTACTACACAGCAACAGTTACAGGAAACCGTACCACGTCCCATCAGGTGCAATACTCCAACCTGCCCGTGACTATGCTCTTCGAGTTGCCTACTTGTCAAGGTTGATTTGAATAAATGTATTGACCCCAAACCTTTTAACGAAGGTTTATTTTACCGACGAGGCTCACTTTAACGTTCATACGTTAACGTTTATAACGAACACATTTGGGCAGACGAGAATCTATCATTGCCTTTAATAACAGAATCGTTTTCAAACACAAAAAGTTATTACATTAGCAAGTTTTTGCAGAATTTACATGAGCAAGTAAATGTTGGTTCGAACTTCCCTCCCGAGGAACTAATGCACATAGGAGCTTATCTTAAACATTTTGAAACATGAACTCTGTCCTTGATTTGATGATGTATACCTTTTCAGCTTGCGCAATCCAAAACATGGAAATTTATGTAATGAATGGAGCCCACACACTCTTAGTCGCTTGCACGTTCATGAACACTGAATGAGACCTTTCCAATCAATGGATAGGTCGAGGGGCCCAGTTATCCCGTGGCCAGCAAAGGTCAAAAAGACCTAAATCTCTTATGAATTAATTATTACCTTTGGGGAACATCTTAAAGACATTAGTATACTCTTCTGCCACATCGAACAATGTTGAAGACCTGCGATAGGATTAATGAACGGAATTAAACGATCAAACAGACACCTGGATTATTTTGAACGGGTCTGACCATCGATGAGAAGACGCCTGGACACGGGCATGGGAAAAACGGAGGTCTTTTCAACATCATCTTTGCTCTTTTTGATATCGATTTTGCTTAGAAAAGTAGTTAATTTGTAGCCAAAAATTAAACCCTCAACCTCATACAATAATCAATATGTTCATTTACACTTATTCGTCCCTCAAATACTTTTAACGTCCGCCATTTTTAATTTAGAGTTTGTAACTTACTTCGGCTTTCGGTAGATTACAAGATAATTTTAGTAAAAACACGACCTAAAAAGACAGCCAGACGGCAAAACTAAACACATTTGAACGTTCATACCCTTTTATAGCAATTTTTACCTTTATATTTTCATTTCTTATCATTAACACCAAAATTTGTACCATAAAGTTGTTGAATCACCCTATATAATATTATATATAAATATAATATATAATATATACATATAATATATAACTATATATATATATATATTAATACTAATCTATATATAATATATAATAATTTATAATCCATTATTAATATATATTATTTATCATATATATATAATAAAACCATATATAACTATACTGTATATATACATAATATAATATAATATATATAGGGATAATAATATATAATTATATACTATATATATATATAATATAATATTAATATAAATTTATATATATAATATAAAATATGATCTATATATATACATAATATATATATATATACTATAGATATATATACATAAAGATATATTATAATTATATTATATATATATGATATATATATATATAATATATATATTATATATATATATATATAATATAAAAAAATATATATACTATATATTTAAATATATATATATTATAATATAAAATATATAAATATATATATATAATTATATAAAATAATTAATATTATATATTATATATATATAAATAAAATAAAAATAAAATAATTATCTGAGTTATAACTATACTTAGGTAATCTAAATAGATATATACTATATAAAAATATAATATATATATATATAATATATAATATATATATACCTTATATAATATATATATATATTATAATATATATATATTACAATACGCTTCAAAAGAAAACTTTTGCAAAGAGATTTAAAAACTCTAATATATATAATATACGATATATATCTATATATATATTATATATTATTATATATATATATATATAATATATACCTATTAATATACTATTTAAATATAATAATAGAGTATATTTTCTTATATTTATTATATATTAAATATACAATTTATATAATATATAAAAAAATATAACCTATAATAATTTAGATATATATAATATAAATATATAACTATGTAATATATATATATATATATTTTTATAAAATAAATAAAATTACTATATATAATTATATATATGAATTATATATCATTAAAATATATTAAATAATATATATTAATATACATATACTAATTAAATAATAATAACTTATATATAATAATATAGTACTAGTATTATTATCATATTATATAATAATATATATAATATACTCTACTAACAACATATATCAAGCCAGTTTCAAACCGCGAACAAAATGCTACACAGAGATATAAAAAACTCGACTTAAACTTTTTATAATTATTTTTCAGACTTTTCTTTTGAAACTCTCCAATTAACAGTTAACACACCGTAATGAGGAAGCTACTTTTCTATCCTTTTATTTACCTTTTACGTTGCTTTTTTTTAATCAATAAGTTGGTTTTTTTTCTTTTCTTTTTTTTTTTATTTTCTTTACCTTTTCTTTATTAATTTAAAGGTTTATTGTCAGGGTTGCTGATTCAAGATTATAGCTATACTGGTAAATTTGATCTTTATAATAAAAAGAAACTACAAAAACAGAAAAAAGCTGCTATTTTGATATGTAACGTTAGCTATACTGGTAAATACTGGAATATTCTCCATATAAATATAAAGTTGCCGAGTGCTTATTGATGGATCACATTTGTTTTTGATTTTGTAAATTAACATAAAAAGTTTAATTGAAGTTTTAAAATGTTAAACAGTACCGTAGGAAGAAACGGCAATGATTTATAGTTGCCGGGATGTTTACGAATTGTAGGGCTAATTGCTTATGGGTCGTACCATATTATGTGAACTTTTAAGCAGGAAGATGGAAATCAGCAGTGCCCGTAACTGCATTCATTTAGATATAAGTGATACACACACACACACCACACACACACAAACATATATATATATATATATATATATATATATATATATATATATATATATATATATATATATATATATATATATATATATATATATATATACCGGTATATTATCTTCCTCTTATTCCCAGATTGGGGGTGAGGTGCATAGCATACACCGGAACAGAAATCATTGGTAAAAATGAAGTAAATCGAAAACTCACTTCCCCTTTTACCGTGCCTTTATACCTCCAATGAGAAATCGTCGCAATCAGAAAATCCACAATGACGCTTCACGAGACACGATGGACCCCACTGTAGTATGTTGGGTTCATAAATGGGCAAAGTCAACCATGTCCCCTCACAAAATACAGTAATTATGTTGCCAGACCTTTTTAACTCTATAAAACTCATTCTTTTCCTTCAGGCATTTCTTTACTAGCTCAAAACAATATATAAATACATATCATTTACCTTTCTATATATATATATATATATATATATATATATATATATATATATATATATATATATATATATATATATATATATATATATATATAAAAAAAAAAATTAGTTTAATTTGTTAAAAATTGGTAAATTTAATACAAGACCATAATGGTCTTGCAGAAAGGAGGGGATCATAAATATACCATAATAGAATAGCTCAAGAATGAAGAACAAGTGATTTCCCGTAGAAAAAAGTGAAATATAGATATTTTTCATTGACATTTAAGGTGATGAATAATTCAAAAGAAAAAAATCAAGATCAAGAAAAATAGATCTTTGATAAAATGAACCTCTAAGAAAGATTTAAACTATGAAAAATTCTACATATAAGTCTTCATCCAGCCCAATCATTTCTAACAATTAAAAAAAAGTTTATATTTTGAAAGAATAGCATAATTTTCGAAGTATCTCAAAAAATTTTCAGGGAGTTCCCCGTCGACTTTAAACCAGGGTTGGCATTAAAAAAAACACCAAAAAACAACAAAAAACCCACCTAAGAAAACAAAAAAAAAAACATCTGCAAGTGGGTTTTTTAATTTTTATCTATTATTTTCAACAATTTGTGAGATATTTTTGAAAATTACTAATATTACTGGGTTTCTTTTTGGTCCGATCCCGGGTTTTTTTCAACCCTGCTTTAAACCACTATGAACATCCGACTAACGAAATAATGATAATATCAGAAA
>JABUQX010051351.1:0-36358 GCA_015478945.1 Trachelipus rathkii
GATAAGTTTTATAAAATGCATGCATTCTACCACATTGCATTCTGACGCTCTAATGTTTCACTGCATGCTAATATTTTTATTACTTGCATTATTTTTACACTTAGACAAGGCTACAAAGGTGCAGCTTTTAAGCAAGATGTTTTTTCTTCGTCAGTTTTTCAAAGATTTTCGATTATTTTCATTATCATTCAAAAGATATACTCGGTTATAACTTAACCAGTCATAGAATAGCTTGGTATAGATTTATACGTCGATTATTTTCTGCCTATCTTTTTCATACTATCTGAACTTCCTCTTCCTCTCACATTTCTGAAAAGCTTTGAATTCAACATGTTCAACATCATTCCAATCACAATCTACATATTATGATTGAAATTCTATCAAATATTGAATAAAAATATTTGCATTTTTAATTTTTAAACAAGGGTTTAACATCCTCTTCATTTGGATTTTTTATTTTTTGGGGTTATGGAGTTTTTTTATAATTTAAATAATAATGCTCATAGTAGTTAGTTTTAAAAATAAAGTGCCTAACAAAAAAAAATAATATATATATTATTATATATATATATATATTATATATATATATATTATTATGTATATATATTATTATATAATATATATATATATATAGTATATATTATATATTATTATATATATATATTATATATTATTATTACATATATATATATAATAAATGCTACAGTACAAGCTCCAGTAGGCAAATTAATGTTCAAAAAACATAAATTCTAGGATATTAGATATTGAGGTCAAACTTTTATGCTTTTTAAGTGTTACATTACCACAAACTCTAAATTTCTGATCATGTGCTAATAATTGCAAAGTTTAAGATTTTGCGAGTTCATTTTAAAAAAACAAATTTATATCAATACTCTCATCTCCCAGGAGTTAAAAACATATTTATATATATTACTCACCCTTTCGTACCTTTAAGGGAGAGATTCATATGATAGATGACTATGCACTATTATGACGTTGATAATTACATTAAATTTAGTCGTAATAATCACACTATTAATCACCCTTTAGATGAATTAGAACAGCATACATAGTCAATCACAGCAAATTTCTCAAAACTTTCATACAATCCTAACAGATGGAAATCAATATCCTTTGATTGTACGTACTACTCCTCTCCTTTAGACTTGCACTATCTAGAACTTCAGGGCATCTTGTCTGGTGTCTTCTACTAAGGTTTAATGTCTTTCAGACTGAATTTCAATCTTGTAAGCTTGCTTATTAGTTAAGCTCTACTCAAAATTAGTCGTATAAATATCCAATCTTTCTCAGTAAACACTGAGTGCAAACAAAATAAGCATTGCAAATATTTAACCAATACCATATCTGAACTTGTAGGTTTTATTTTACTTTAAAAACTTGTTGGTCTTTATTGATATTATTTCTGCCCCTTTCTTTGCCTTACTTATTGACTGAATAATTTCATTTTTCTAACTTTGTTTCTGAATAATTCATGCAGAAAACTATTAAATCATATTTTAATTCTTTCACCTTATAATTTTAATATAAAAAAGATGACAAGGATAACTTAATATCTAATTAATGCTGAAGCAATAGGAATTTTTTTGTGTATATCATTGAATGCAATCAAACTCAACACTTTTAAAATCACTTGGCTTTTCTACCAATTGTTCATTAATTAATTTTTTTTTGAGAATCTGGAATCAGTTACATACCCACAAACCCTAATCTGATATGCTGCTAATAATTGCCAATATTATTGAGGTCATTTTTAAAACAAATTTTATAATACTCCACTCCTGATACTTTTAAGGGAGATTCAAATTTGTAAGCGTGATATTTGATTGAATTTTAAACATAATGATAATTCTAGAAATCACAAAATAATGCACCCTTTAGATGAAATTTTAGAAGCAGATACATAGTCAATCACACGCAAATTTTCCAACTTCATACAATCCTTAACATATGGAATCAAATAATCCTTTGTGTACTACTGACGACGCTTCTTTAGAATCCACTATCATAGAACGTCAGGAGCGTTTATCTATGTCTTTGTGGCTACTAAGGTTTAAATTCTAACTGAATTTCCAATTCTGTAAGCTTGCTTATATAAGCCTACTCAAACTATTAGTCTATTATTATTCAATCTTTCCTCAGTAAACACTGATGCAAATAAGCATTGAAAATATTAACCAATACCATATGTGAAGGAACCTGTAGTTTTATGCTTACTTTAAAACTTGTGGGTCTTTTTGATATTATTTCTGCCCGTTCTCTGCCTTACTTTATTGACTGAATATCATTCTAATGTTGTTATAATTTTTTTTTAAAACTCCTTCACCTATATAATTTTAATTAAAAACTGTTCTAACATAACTATTAATTCTAATTAATGCTGAGCAATTGGAATATTTTTTTGCTGGCTATATCATTTTAAAATATGACTCAAACTCCACATTTTTAAAATCACTTGGCTTTTCTACCAATTTTCATAATTTTTTTGAGAATACTGGAAAGTGTTACATACCACAAACCTCTAATCTGATATGCTGCTAATAATTGCCAATATTTTGAGTCATTTAAAACAATATTTTATAATCATACTCACTCCTTGTACCTTTAAGGGAGATTCAATATTGTAAGCGTGCATATGTGAATTGAATTTAATTACATTAATAATTCTAGAAATCACAAAATAAATGCACCCTTTAGATGAATTAGAACAGCATACATAGTAAATCACAGCAAATTTCTCAACTTCATACAATCCTAACAATGGAATCAAATATCCTTTGATGTACTACTACTACTACTACCTTCCTTTAGAATTCCACTATCTAGACCATCAGGAGGTTTATCTATGTCATTGTGGTCTCTAAGGTTTAATTTCTTTCAACTGAGAAAAAATTATGTAAGCTTGCTAATTATAAGCCTACTCAAACTATTGTCATATTAATATTTATCCAATCCTTCCTCAGTAAACACTGATTGGGCAAATAAGGCATGAAAATATTAACCAATACCATATCTGAACCTGTAGTTTATCTTCTTTTTAAAAAACTTATGGGTCTTTATTGACTATTATTTCTGCCCTTTTTCTGCTACCTTATTGACTGAATTATTTCATTTTCTAATTTGTATATAATTTTAACTCCTTCACCTTATAATTTTAATAATAAACGAGTTAATTAATTTAACTATTAATTTAATTTAATGCTGAGCAAATAGGAATATTTTTTGTAGCTTATATTTTTAAAATATGACTCAAACTCCACATTTTTAAAATCACTTGGCTTTATCTACCAATTTCATAAATTTTTTTGAGAATATAATGATGCACAAAAAAATTAATAAAAGTTATTTGAAGTCTCTGTAAGAACATTCATTATTAATGTAGCAAATATCTATAGCTTACGCTAAACTATTTAATTTAGAGTCAGTCAAACAATCTTAGATTAGCTATAAGTTATGGCACATACCTATCTAATGTAGGTTAGAGTCTACGCATAGACAATCCAATATAGGTTAGGTCTCGGTTTAAGGTTCCTATTAGTTCAAATTATGATAAGATTTGTTAAGCATAGGCACAGATTTACTGGTATACTTAACAAAACTTACCATAACCTGAACTAGCAAGGTACTAAACCAAGAAGACCTACCTATACCAATGCTACATACCTAAACAAAACTGTAGATGGATCTACGTTGCCATAAATGTAGACATCCTAGATGGTTTGACTGTCGCCTATATATATATATATATTGATATATATATATATATAATATATATAATATATATATAATATATATATATATATATTATATAATATATATATATATATATATATATATATATGATATATTATATATATATATTTATATATATCAGAACGGGGTAAAAAAAGTTTGAGGGTTGGTGGGGTAGAAAAAAAACAAAACCCCTCCCCCGGCTTTCCTGAAAATATTTTTTGATTTTATGGCTATTCTGGTAGCGTTTATTATCTATAAAAAATGCCAAAAGAAAATGGGCTGCTCTAAATTGACAGTAATCAGCGATAACAAATGTCGAACCCCAGTTTAAAAATGGCTGCAAAACTTTTTTTTACAGTTTTTACAACTTTTGCTAATGTATTACATTTTTTAAATTTTTTTATTTGGTAGTTACTACATATTGATGGAGGAACTTGGGCAAACTAATAATTTTTTTGAAAATTATTGATGTCCTTTGAAAAAAAAATTTTTTTTACCCCATCAAAATTTCCAAAATGGGGTAAAAGAAAAAAACAGTTTCTTTTTTAACCTGGATGTTTTATTATTAAAGTGATAAAAGTCTTGGAAAGTAGCTGAGGGATGACGAGGCTAGAACAAAGGGGTGGGAGAGAAAAATGCTCATGAAAGTACCAGGGTTTGGAGTCGGTAGTACGGTAGTTTGAAGAGAAGCGGAGTCGGAGTCGGCTATATTTGAAGAGGTGCAGTCAGAGTCGGTAATTTTCAAGAGTCGGTTATTATTTTCAAAAGAGTGGAGTGGAGTCCGCAATTTTCAAAAGGGGTCAAGTAGGAGTCGGTAATTTTGAAGAGGTCGGAGTCGGTAAAAATTTTTGAAAGAGGGTTGAAGGTCGGAGTCGGAAAAATTTTGAACCCGAGCTGCCACAAACCCTGGAAAGGTACATAGAGAACTATAACAAAGGGGGATGGTGAAAAAACACTCAGGAGTGTACATGAGCACTCAGGAAAACTGAAAGCATTGAAAGGTAGCTGAAGAGTAGCCTCTTAGAAAGTAATTTTTTTATACCCCATGTTTTGTTTTGTTTTACCCCATAGTTTTGTTTTTTTTACCCCATGTTTTGTTGTTTTTTTTACCATTTTAGATCTTCGAATGGGGTAAAAAAAAAATCTGTGTTTTTTGGATTTTTAAAAAAAAAAAAAAAAAAAAATTTTTAATACCTATTCCATACCTTCACTAAAACCAACCTCTATAACATGTATACCATAATTTTTCTATATGTCAAAGTGTATGAGAGAGAACAAAAGTTAAAGATTTGTTTTTTTTTTATCCTGTCTGGACTATATAGTATATATATATAATATATATATATTATATATATTATATATATAATATATATATATATATATATTATATATATATATTATATATATATATATATATATATATATATATATATATATATATAATATATAAATATATATTATAATATATTATATATATATATATACTATACAGCGGCGGCTCTAGGGTTTTGCGGGGGCCTTTGCTACCGCGGCAAATGCAACAAGAACTTAGAAGTTCACCTAACTTGCGTTACAAGCAATGGGTCGTAGGTCGGTTATAAAATATAGAAAAAAACAAATACATTCAAGTAATAGTATATAAACCAAGGATAAAATCAGTTAATAAGAAAACCTTAAATAGTAATAATTTAATCACCTAAGTATAAAATAGCGAGAGAAAATATGGGATAAATATTTTGAGAAAAGAAGATTATTATTTTAAACATATATGCAAAAAATAGTAATAGCGTCAATGAGAAAATGCTGAGAGCCAGAAATTTCAAAGATTTTTGACATAATACACGTCAGTTAAAATATATTATAGGATATGCGACCAAGATACTAAAGCTCATATGCAATTAGTAATAGTTAGATGGACATCAACGAGAATGAAAATAATAAAAGATTGAAAAGGAAACATTAATTCTCAAATTTTTGAAAAAATGCAGATTTCAAAAAAATAAGTATTAGATGAGTAATAAATATTAGTAATTGGTAGTGGAGGTTAAAATGGAGAGCCCGAATAAAATAATATGCGAGGCACAAAACCCCATTTTGTGCCAACCTTTTAAATAAACTGAAAGTAAAATTCCCGATGCAAAAAATTGAAATTGCACAAAACTATTTTGTCAATTTCACATTAAAACATGGTGTAAGCCTATAGATATTTTTTTACTACAGGTTTAAAAATTCAAATTTTTATTTAGATAAAAAAATTAAATTAAGTCAGCAATCTCGCCCTCCTCCACTTGGATTAAAAATTACAAGTTATTACCCTATCGTCCTCTAATAAAGGAGACTCACTAAAAAAGATTTTTATATCAACTAACTTGGTCTTGCCTTACCTTCCTTTCTACCATATAAATAAAATTAAAAATTTATTAAATAATAATTAAAGTATAGAGTATAAATAAAGAACAGTATTAATACTGGTATCTCATCCTTCTCTCGGAGGAAATAAAATCAAATTTAAAATAAAAATCTCAATTAATAGTATATAGCTATTATTTATAAATATATATTTAATTATTATTATATAATATGATAAACTATGGTCAATAATAAACTCAATAATAAATAAATAAAATTAATAGATAAATACTGAATATAAGTGTAGTAGTAAAATATGAATTGGTTCTCAAATTAGCAACAAAATAACTTATTCATGGGATAATATTGGTTGACACCAGGGTAAGGACTCGTCACCGCTCCAAATCATCTTTATTGATCGACTTAGGATATACTTCTAATGAAAAAATATCGAATAATGAAGAATAGAGAAAACGAAAATCGTCGCGCCCTTAATTTTTAGGAAAAAATAAGCTTACAGCTTCTTAGTAAGCTGTAAAAAGACAACTCCGAGTCAACCATATATTCAATAATTGATACGATCCAGGGTTAGGCTCGTCATTATCAGGTTGTGGGCTGTGTGGTCATAATAATGTGGGATAATAAGGATAGTCTAGCCCACCTAGGCACAATAATGAAATTATATCTCCTATAAGTTTAGATTTACATTTAAATTCATACTATTTAAAATTATACATACACTATAACTACGAACCTGAACTAGGATGCCTAAAGTAGCCGAGTGTTCCAACATAATTATATTTATTTTATAAGATAAGTTAATGGAGGAAACTTTTAAACGTAGTGCAAGGGGTCATATAACTTTTTTTCCATAAAATAGAGACACTGCTTACAACACCCTATGTAGATTGTTCGAATTTTCATATATATCCGATGTCATATTATATATATTTTATAAAGTAATATTAATGTAATTAATAATTATCAATATTTTATTTAGTTGTCAAAATTGGATTTTTAACAACGCGGAGAAGAAGTAACCTTTTTTTCCCCTTTTCTTTCAAGCTTCTTCACTCGATTATATTTATCTATTTTTTAGAGATAGTATCCAATGTGATTTTCAATACTATGAAAGTTAGCTGTGTCGAAGTAACCACAACCTCTTCTGGATAATCGTCCATCTTGGGTGGGGCGTTTACTTTGGTAACTTACCCTCTCCTTGCGTTGCAAACAGCTTAAGCCTTCATGGCCTTGCGCCGTGGGACCCTCTCAAAAAAGTGAAAAGTAATATAAGGTACGGTGCGCAGGAAATTTGCCGTTATTGGGCGATTGGAAGAATATGTCACTGCCTAATCGAGTGAGACACCACTCGTATAGAAAGAAAGTTCTTTTATATATACGGTTTATATATATATATATAATATATATATATATATAAGTATTATATATAATATATATATATTTATATATATATATATATATATATATATATAAATATATATATAGTGAATATAGTAAATATAAATATAAAGTAAAACTTCTATCTATCTAATATAATTTTTTATTTATATTTAATATAACCTATTATTAATGTAATCTAGACGCAATATTCTGGGTGTAACTTTAGAAAAAAACTATAACGCTATTACCGAAGGATACAAAATCACTCACATTTAAATTTTTTATTTGTTATCAGAGACATTTTTACTGTCGAGATTTTAAAAAACAAATAAAAAAATAAATGCTTTTAAATTAAAACCAATTCAAAAGACATTGTTTTAAAGGAATGTTGATCTATACCAATTTATTAACAGTTTACATAGTGACGTACATTTGGACACACATGCGAAGGAATAAGATGCCGTTCTTTACTTAAACCGGAATGAGGGACGCGAAGACACCGATGGTTTATAGACCAAACAATGATTGAAAAATCTTATCTCTGGTTTTAAAACGGTGTATCGATATACGATAAGAATACCCACTAGAATGTAAATACTATAAAGAAGTGCATATAATGAATAGAAGTCAAGTATAATGGTTTCTCAGAATAATAATAATATATATATATATAGTAAACCTATCCAATATAGGTATTAGACGAACGAGGAAGTAGGGACATGGTTGTACCACCCCTCGATTGTTGGCTACGAGAACCCGATAAAAGTGAAGGAGTATAAAAATGGAATGAGATTTGAATGTGACTGCCAATAGCATTTAAAAAAAACGGAGTATTATGGGGAATTTATGACAAATTTTGCTCTGCGAGGGGACTAATGGCAGGTTCGAAGGTGACAGATTCAGAAGTGACAATGATGCAAACGTTTTGAGCAACTAGGTTTCAGTGCAGGTGAAAATGCTAAGATATTACTAATATTTAAGGAAGTTATTAATAATATTAGAATAAAGAAAAAGTAGAAAAGGTACTTTGTAATGGTGTTCCTGGCGGGATGTAAATAAGCTTCCTGCACGAATCAAAAAATATGGTGATTTATGATTCTCATTTGTAGATATGTTTGTATAGGTATGTTCTCTTTGGAGGCATGCCGTATTAGATTACCGTACTTTATTCGGGCTGCTGATTGTGGGGCAGAATCTGTAAAGGATAAAGTAGTGAATATTGATCATATGATTTAAGATTATTTGAGGTAATGATTATGTAATATATATATAATATTTTATATTATAATAAATATATATATATAATATATAATAAATTAATATAATAATATTTAATATATATAATATAAATATATATAATAATAATATAATATTATATAAATAAATATATATATTTAATATACCCTTAAATATTTTAGAACTTAGATCCAAGGATATAAAGTTAGGTATGAATATGGCATGATATAATAAATTTGAGCAATAAATTTTCTTTAGGTAGATGCATCACAAAAATTATAATGGTGGAAAAATTAGAATATTATTAAACCTTAGATTAAGATCTATGAAGTAAGGAAACAAAACTATTGCTTTTTAAAATAATTGATATGATCAAATTGGGATCATATATTCATTTTAATGTAAATGTTGATTGTAACATTAGCCTCAGTAGTAGGGTGCTTGTGGTAGAGGAATTTGCAATGAGCATGTGTTTTGAAGTGTATGTGTATAGCATTCTATTAGCGTTGACATAGAGTAACAATCTATTATGATAGTGGCCCAAGTTAGGTCTTTTTATGACTTAGTGCTTGTATTATGATATATTTTTTATAACATACTTGTTCTAATGACACAACACTTTGCTCCTTCAAAACAAGACATACGACAATAATGAGAATAACTGGGGCCCTGGTGATACAGACGAGAATCGTAAAAACTCCTTAGTTCGGAATGAAGAGTACCACGGAGGAGATCTGAACGAAGGACACCAAGTAACGGGCGTTATTGACTCTGGCGAAAATATAAGTTTAATTCGTTCCCCTATTTTTTCCAAAAACGAGGTAAACAATAATAAGGCATCTTTTTGCTACTCAATATACTCTGTGTGAAAGCACACAGATTTAACACAGTGTCCTGAAACAGCTGAGTTGAGAGTAACGATGATGCTAGGTAAGGTCTATTTTTATCATACTATTTTTATAAAGGACATTTTACAGCGAGAATAGAAGACTACATTGCAGACTCTTACAACTTTAATTTGACATGACAAGAAAGATGGCTACCTACGTGACCCGCAAGACACAATTACACCGACATTGTAACTACTGGTTAAAGGACGGAGATTCATCCTCTAGCATCTTGCGCCATTTTTGGATACAAATTAATGAAAACCCTTAGCCATTTTGGGAGGCCTCGTGTATATAAATATCAATTGTTGGTACTGCCTGATCCGCAAATCTCCTGAAGTCATTATGTGTCAGCGCCAGTTACGCCGATATGCACAGTAAGTTTTCACAGATTTTCATTTGACAGTTATTAGTTATTATAATTTAAATTCATCATCTAAGTTCGATCATATATCTCCATTTGTAAAAGATTAAAATATTAAATTTTAAATAAAGTTATAAGTATTAATCAATTTATTATTACGTTTTGTATTTATTTTCAAGGAAAAGTAGGGCATAATTCAAGTATAATTTGTCTATTTACATTGATTGATTGATGATACTTTGATTGATCGAATTTTAGTTTACGATTGGATTTTTTTATCTCTGTGAGTATATATATATTATAATAATTATTATATAAATTATATAATATAATAATAATTATATATTAATAATATTTAATAATAAATATTCTAGTACTACCCACCTTCGTATATCTTTACCCTAATAACTATATAGTTAGTATGAGGTATAATATGTAGTATATTTATAAAGTAGTATATTGTAATAATGTATTATACTGTTATTACTATATATCGTGATTAGTTCCTATATTATTGAGATGTAAATTAAGGTATCTATATAGTGATTTATATTATATATTATAATTGTATATAGGTATATATATATGTTATATATATGAGATGTAGTGTTAAAAGATATAGTAGTTACTAATTTATTATATATTAGGTTATACTGTTATAACCATTTATATTAGGTATTTGTACTAATATATTTAATGTTGCTATACTATAGAGGTAATGAAATTAATGAGGTTAGTATACTCGATACTACATAATAGTATAGTAGAGTACTTAGTAAAGTATATATATTTAGATATAGTTAATATAATAAATATAATACATAAGACATATAAATCCAGTAGAGATTTATAAATATTATAATATCTGGGATTAGGTATAGTTACTAAATATATAATTATAGATGGTGATTCAAGGGAATATAGGACATTTTGACATTAGATAATAAAATGTATAAAAGAATGAACAATATGGGGAGGCTAACAAAAAGTCTATATATGAGAGAAAGGCGCAAGAATTAAGAGATTATCAGAATTGAGCTATAATGATACAGGTAGAGCGGGATACATTGAATGATGCGTATAGCTAATCCAAAAGAGAACCGTGCGTTTTACAAAGGTAGGTAATAACTGTGTGCACAGTCTCTCTGCGATGCTTTTAGATTAATAGAATGTATTTGAACATGAGAAGCATATTATAAAATCAAATGTAAATAACTATAAAGGGAGGAGGTGTAAATATAGAAAATAAAAAGGTGAATAATAAATATAAAAATCGGTGAAATATTATTTCAATAAAATAGTGAATTTGTAACAAATATTGAATGAAATTCGATTGTTATTCAGTTATAAGAAGAGTGAAAATAATAAATGTTAAAAAGAGAAAATAAATAAAAATATAAGATAACAAAAAACTATAGAATAAATATAAATAACAAATGAAGATCGAAGTGATCTTCCTTCTTAAAAGACATCGAAAGAAGAAAACATAGAAATATAAATTATATTATAAAGTATAAATATAAATGTATATAGTAATATATAAATTATAAATATAAATATAAAGTAGAAATATAAAATAAGCATTTTTGATGATCATACGGTTCGAGATAGTATTATTAGAAAGCATTAAATATAAAGCGGATAATGATCATATTAAGATAATAAAGTATACAAAGGGTATAAAATGTAAATATAAAAAAGTACCAAAAATGAAAGGAAAATAATGGAAGCACGTATGAGAGATATGAGATCAGTGAGTATAAAATATATTAAAGCATATAGAATGAGATAAGCACCTGAATATTATCTACGGTATGTTTACAAACGCTTAAACAATAAATTTTAATTATGTTAAAATAAAATATACAATACGAAAATTAAAAAGAAAATATCAATATTGTTAAAGATTTGAAGTGAGTTTATAACTATAGAGAGTTTAGCTATATATAATTGAAAATATAAGTGCATAGAATATCATACATTTGCTAAATAAAACAGATTTGGATGAATACGAGCAATGGTGCATTGATATATAAATTACAAGCACAAATAATAAATATAAATATATTTTAAATAGAAATGACTGATTAGAATGGTTATTATTTTGCAAATTTTTTGAGTTTTTGAAATCAGAATCACTCTCTATATGAGACTGAACGAGAAAAGCGGAAAGAAAGGAAAAAACTTTAATAGTAAAGTGTTATTGATACTGCAATCATATTTAGTGGTTTCGGAAAAGATTTTTAAGATGTTTGGAAGATTGCACCGGGCAGCTGGCTGAAGAAATTGATATATGAGGCATTGGTAGCATCTATGTTCTCTCTACCCTAATTTAAACCTATTATCTGCATCTATGTAGGCTGTGCGTCAGTATGACTGATTACATCTTATATCATTATGAAGGAATATACATTAACTCAATATCAGGGACATATCGATTATCGTACCCTACTTTAATGCTTAAGCCTTAATAGACTATAAGTAGACAGAAATCACCAATGTTGTGAATAGGTGAAATACGATTAATAGATAATATATTATTATTAATAATATATTATAATAATATATTATATTAATGATGTATAACTTGGTTTAAGTTAACTATATTCAATATGCAGTTTATTCACTGAAAGATATGATTATAAAATTTGCAGCATTAATTAGGCATTTTCAGAAATATCTGTTCTTAAAAAAAATCGAAAAACATATCGATTATTTTTACGTAATAATATATAAAATGATTGTTATCAATAGTTAATCAGTATAATTAAATTTTTTGTGAAAATAAATAAATTACTATGTAGTGGTTTTTCAGACTCATAATTTCGACAGTTTATATGTTACATTGTTAGGTTAAAGCAATTATTATATGGTATACAATAAAATAATACAAAAAAATAATATTTTTTATATATTAAAATATGTATTAATAATAAAGAAAATTATCCCAGTGATAAAATAAATATATGACCATAAAAAAATGATATATGTGATAACTTAAACATTGTATGAGCAAAAACATATTTTTTAAATATAATATAAAGGTATATTATAGATATTTTGTACACTTGCTCATCTCTAATAAAACTTTATAAAGAAAGGCTTGTAGTACCTATATTATCATGTAATTCTATTATATAAGTATAATTTATATAAATAAGTTCAAATCTCAGCAGAAATTATATCGATTATTGTATATATATATATTATTATAATAATGCAATATTTGTATAAATAATATACATTATATATAGTAGTTAAAGATTAATTACGTCTATTAACATAATTTTTTAAAAGACTCTTTAGTTATTGTATATTAGTTATTATTGGTTAATTATGTAAGCGCATGAGAGCTTTCACACATACAGTATATATACCTAAATTTTATAAACATATATAAAATATAAACTATATGCACTCAATGGAATTAAAATTGAATACATTCCAGTATTCCTGCAAGAGCCACCAGCTTTGCGTGGTTCTTCTGTAAGGGTAAAAAGTTGTTCAAGCTCAAATGTTTAATAACTCCCTAATTAGTGAATTTTAATATCATATATATATAAATATAAATTAATATATATATATATATATATTTTAAGTATAATAAATATGCATATATAGATATATATATATATATTATATATATTTATAATAAATTTATAATGGATGTTTGTATAGTTAGGAATTAAAGATAATCAAAATTGAAAGGAGATAAATAATTATATATTAATATATATATATTAATTAATATATATTATTATAATATATATTAGTATATACTATTAATATATATATTAAATATATATATATTATATATATATAATTAATTAATTGGTCACTAATTTTCAATTTGCACATAGCATGTAAGCTATAATAAAATATATATACTTGATAAACAGGTATTTATTACTTGAGATAATCAAAATAAATATAAATATTCATTTTATAATATCAGGTAAGATCAATTTTTATTATATCACACCTGTAAAATATAAATATAAAAATTAAAAAATAATAAATAATATGAAAATAGAATATAATAGAATTATTATAAAATATATAGAAGAATTGTTTGATTTATAATTTGAGTTTTATTAGTGTTATTAATTAGAAGTAATGCATTTAAGTATGCGTATTAAATAAGCATTGTATTTCTTTTTAATAATTCCTTTGTTTATTCACTTCAACTTCATCATCAGTCATTAATATAAGAAGAATTTCCCCTTAGCGCAACGATTTTCTCCCCTTAGTGCAGGCAGGAGCGCTTAATTCGCTGTAATGGAGATGTATACAAGCACTAATGGAGTTAATATTTATTAAGAGAGAGAGTGAGGGGAGTTTAGAGTGATTTATGATAAGTGGGGTTTAAATATTGTATAAAGTTAGGAAAATGAATATTGTCCGGAATTTACTTTGGGTTGGTTCTGGTTCCTTTGGTTTGTGGAATTATTCGTAGTTTTAAAACTTTACCCATATAATTAATCTTTTTCTTTTCTTAGACAACTCGTTAACAGTCTATCGTATCTTGCCCTCTTCCCGATTTTTTTTATTTTTATTGACCTGCCTCACATCATACATCTTTATTATTTTAATTTCTTCCTGCTCTTGTCAATATCTCAGGAATATATCTTCCAAACTCTCCACTTTTTACTCTACGTTCAACAAGTCTTTGCTGATTTCCTTTTCATTACCGTTACAACTTCCTCTAACGCTGAAGGAAGTAAGACCCCTTCTTCCGGTACCTTTTGTTGTCTTTCGGAAACTGTAATATAGGTTCTTACACGACGACGGGTGCCAACGACAAGGACTGAACTGTAAATCTTGCCATAAAACTAATGGTCCGTGCCGAGTGTTTACTAATCTTCCTGTTGAATGGCTGATGGGCGCTTACAAACCCCGCCTATTATTACCATTTTAGAGATGGTGATTGGTTTAAAAACTATTATGGGCGTGGAGATAAAATACATGACATTATTTCTCATTATTTAGACTGGATTCAGCTCTCTTCTGAGAAAGACGTGTTGATCGAAGCTTCCGTCTTCTTTTATTTTTATTCCTATTCCTCATTCCAATGTCTCTCATAACTCCCTCGCCCCCTTCTCCCTTTAGATTCCTCCTCTCCTCCTCCTATTTCCCCATCGGTCCTCTCTCTCTCTCCCTAACTCCCTTCATCATCGTTCTAAATTATCTCATCGTTCTCTTCGTGAATTCACATAGAATCTATTTAGGTTCTAATTAACGGGAACAAATGATGTTTTCTCTGTTCTTAATTACAGAGGAAACTGTATTGAATTTATCCTCCTTTTTCTGTTTGTTTTTTTTTTTTAATAGACGAGCGAGCGCGTGCGCGCCTGCGAGAAGCGAGCTCCGAACGAGGCTTTTAAAAATGAACGTCGGGAGTAATAAAAACTTTCTCTTAAATACCTTTATAAAGACTAAACTTCTCTTTATTAAATTGAATAACACTAATTAATTAACCTTACGAGACTCTGCAAACTACATTTACTTAATACTTTTTAACTTATACTTTTAATTTATAAATTTTGTAAAATTGTATGTAAGAAGAAAAAAGCCACAAAAAGTGTCTGATATAAAATCATTTATTTTACTACAATTGTACGAAATTTTACGAAAAACATATACAATAGATAACTTAAGCAGTAAATCAGTAAATCAATAGAGGTGTTACCGTAACAATCCACTACGGGAGAGGATGTAGTATTCCTTTTGTTTACTGTTTCACAACGACTTACTCTTGTTTTCTGCTTAACTTTCGCTTATTTTCACGAGCCTTTAAAACTTTCGCTTAACTGCTTTAACTTTCTGCTTACTGTTTTAACTCTGCTTTACTGTTTAAACTCATATGTTTTACTGCTGTTTTAACTCACTATGTTTACTGCTTTAACTCCATATATTAGTTAACGCCATTAAGTGGACTAATGTTACTAGCAGTAATATTCAGTATAAATTTATTCAATTTAGAGAGTGTATTACCTAACAACTACATATGGGATAATATGGTACTTTATTAGTTTTATAACTGCTTAAACTGCACTTTAAATAAAAACTATCTCTTATGCTTAAACTCTCTGTATTACTTGCTTTAAACTATCTGCTTTTAATACTGACTTTAAAAACTCTCTGCTATACTTGCTTTAGATATTACCTGTCTTTATAAAACTGCTTAAACTTTCTGCTTTACTGCTTATATTTAACATATATATTTATTAACATTATGTATTTTCATTTTATTTAGATTTTTTAATATACTTTTTATTTTATTCTTTTATCTTATTTATATATATGTTTTAATTATTACTTTTTATTTATATATTTATTAATTTTGTTTAATTAACTTTTTTTAATTATTTTATTTTTCATTGTATTATTTACTTTTATTGATTTTTTATATATTTTTATTTAAATTATTACTTTATTTTGTTTTAACTGAACACTCTCTCTTTATGTCTGTCTTTCATAACCGACCATTTATTATCTTACTATTTTACGTCTAATTAATATAGTATCTCATTCTGCATAAATCAAAACTTACTATACATCTACATATCACTATTCTTCACTATACACTTCACTATTTTTTTATTATTTTACTTTAATCTATACTTAATTTACTCTATGTTTAATACTATACTTAACTATACACTACCTTTCTCACATTTTAGATAATCATTTCTTTAATCTTCATTTTTAATACTTATTTTTCAATATATAATTAATATTATTTATTTATTGATTTTATTTGATCTGAGCACGTTATTGGTTCTCATAATTTTTAAATGGTTTATTCTTTCCCATGACATACTAAGTGAAAATGATATTCCTCTTTCACCATAATTTTTTCTTGTGTCACCTGAATTTTTAATACTTTTATTTTATTTTTGGTCTATCTTTGGTCTTTGACCAGGATGGTTATTTTTTATCATTGTGAAGACCCAAATTTACGAGTGAGATACTAACTTTATTTCTTATCTACTTATTATTTGTATTCCATAAAGTGGGTATATTACATTCATGCATATTCGTTATATTTATTGTACGCTATACACAGCTAGCTATCATTCTGACACTAGTTAACAGACTATTTGATGAGTCATCGTTTTGATGACACGTATATTGATGGTTCACTTGATGGTTAGATACATGGTTGAGGTGTCATGCTTTGATGGCTCATGCCTTATTGATGATGCTGTTTGGGATAGAGACTACAATCATTTTGTTGGTATCTATATTGAATAGTTCAGCTTTGATGACTCAGATTTATTGATGCTTCAACTTTGATGGCCCAATCACCGTAAGTAGTATCTAGGGATGTTCTATAGTGGTTCAGTGAGTCTTTCATGGTGCCAGGTGAGTGGCAGAATAGCGATCGCCAATGTAGTGACAACGTGCAACAGTTATTATACTGTACACACGACTGCCGATATATTACGGAGTACCACATAACGAGTCGAGCGCGGACTATATTGATGCTCTAACACCTTGACTCGCAATCAACAGGTTTAATTACACTGCTAAGTTCGTTGTAGCTTCACGTATGCGATTAATTAGTCTGTTTTATCTAAGAACAACGAGACTCTATCCTGGTATCTATGGTATCCGTTACAGCACACGATATATGACTGTACACAAGAGTAGTGCCCCTGCAGGCTAAGAATGGCCCTAATGGATGGGGTTGTAATTAGCCACCTAGGTTTATAAGTTATGCGTGAATCATTGGTGTATGTTACACTGCTAGATGCTCCTACTATAGGTTTAGTCTTTTTCTATCATTATAAGCCTATATATAATATATAATTATATATATTAATATCATATATATATATATAGTATCTTATATATCATTATATTATATAACTATATTAATATTATTATATATATATTATATATAACTATAATATATATATAGTATATACATTACACATTTTAGCAGAATCAGCTACGAATTACATTACAGTCACACACAGATTCACTATACAAATAGCACTACGAAACCCATATATCACACTATCACACTGCACACTCCTTACAACCGCACCACTAGCACCTCACATTACACACCATATCAGACACTACGTTACAACATATCACACCCACTATTACAAAATTATAATAACGTATAAGCGAATCTTTAACATTCATATCAACTATATATCCATGATCTTATCAACATGCTAAACATACAACGCATCATCCTCATCATTCCTATGAGATACTTTTATTTACTCATGCAAATTAACTCAATAACACCATCTAAAATTATTCAGAGGAACTCTTAAAACTTCTATAATAAATTCAATGCATATAACTCTTTTAATACAATAATCGACGATTAATTATTATTCAATAAGATAGTGAGCAGTTCTACTTTAAAACAACTATAACTCACACAACTTCATTTTGTATTTAAAAATTTATAACTTTAACCAATTAAAATAAACTTTTAGTAAGAATTATTATGAAATTTCTACTATAAAAAAACCATATACTTTATCAACTCATTAAACAAAGCAATAACACATCACACAGAAGCATCCTTAGCACCCTCTAATTGAGTGATGCTCACCAAGCTATGGCTCAAATTACGGTTGTGTATCTTTTGACTTACTGCTGCACCAATACTCTTTTTCGTATGACTCAAAATTGAGTGCACTCAATTGAAGCCAACTATGAATAACGGAAAATATTGATTTGCTCTTGCTAACAAGCAGCAATTGAGTTATTCTTTTAGTAAAACTCTATCTAGCTTAATTCTAAATTCTCCTATCATAGATAAGAATAAGCTATTATATTGATCACGTTTTACATTTAATATTCGCCTACGATGTTAACGGCTACAAAAAATATCTGATAACAGTTAATGTTAGAGAATTTCGAGGGATTCTCCTTTTCGCTAGTCAATAATCCCTCAAATGTGGAACACATTGACACCATCGCGGGTAAACCTTGTGCAGGCCGCGGCCTGCGGCGACAGCGCCGCGATGCGCGCCGCAGGCTCAATCGTACCGCGTCTCGCGCCTGACAGCCGAGGGTTGCGACAAACTGACCTCTTCCTGTAAATAGTGTTGAAATAACTACTTTAAGCCTAAACTTGCTAGGATAATCGTTTGGGTAGCCGCGAATATGTCCAAATGAGACGCTGATTAATCATTTATATCATGGACTATAAGAAACGTATGCTATTTTAAACTGACCTTTTTCTGTAAAAGTGGTGCAATAACTACGTTGAGCCTAAATTTAGGATAAAGCCTTTTTGTTAACAGGCGGATTTAAGCCTAATACCAGGCTCAAAGGTAATTCCAGTATATTACAAGAATCGAGAATCCAATTGTTATTCTTTTATAAATATATTTTCAAATGAACGTGCTGGATCGGTAAGATCCTTTGTTCATGGTGTAAGTATAGAGTAGAGTTTAACCCTTTCTTGTGAGTGGAACGGAAGATAAGATCCTTCATCTCTATATGAGCCTCGTAATCCATTGATTGGTCGATTGAAATTTATTATAATTTAACATTTCTGCGAACTCTTTTGTGGTTTCATAAGGTATGAAAAAGCTGATAGTTCTTATCATATCCTGAGTCCCCAAGTTTTTCGTTAATTTTAAACTCTTAACCAAGCACATACATGTTAAAATTATTATTAATTTATAAGTATGTGATGTTATGGAATTGAAAATGCTTTTAAAGGAGAGAGAAGAAACTGATTTATAAATTAGAACTATTTTAAATGAAAGTTTGAGATTTGTATTAATAATACTAATAAAATTATATTTTTCAAAAAAATTAATACTTCTACTCTGGCTCTATACATCATTAATTATGTATATCTTATCCTCTAATATCATATATTAAACTTATTTATTTAATAAATTGTTATCGACGAAACTAAACTGTAAACATTACATTACACAAACCTTTATTAACATATCATGTTTCATATTGTGATAGCCGACTGTTAGATCTAAAAATTTTTTATATTTACATAAATTTAATATTATATATTATTATAATACTACTATATATGTATAGTATAGGAGTCTACATCATTTTACTTCATAGCTAGGATAAACATATTAAATATCATTTAATTTAATTAAAATTGTTCTTTTGTTAATATAATAACAAATTGACTGGAAAACTGATTATAAAACAGTAAATCAGTAATCAAAGGTTATACGAGGTGTATTAAAATCATAATCAGCATTCTTAAAAATGATAGCAACTACTCCGTAGTTGTGCTTTCTCTTCTGTTTATATAAAAATTCTTTAAAAAATTCTTTGCAAAATATGACACCAAAGGAGTTAATTCTATATGTATAAGATTGAGCTTTTATTAGTTTTAACTGTTCGTGTCTCAGTAATTGCTACTTCAGTTTAATACCAACCGTAAAAAGTTCCCACTTGCAGATATCATGTATATTTAAACATTCTTGGTCACACCTTGCCCAAATTAAATGTTTATCTTTACCTCGTCATTCGTTTTCTAAGTGAAGATAATGAATTTTTTGTAGCGTTCTTATTAACTCGATGATAACGTTTAGGAAAGCGATCGATGATGTTGCTAGGATCATATCGATTCATGGTTTTCTAATCGGTAGTAATATTTGGTAAAATTACTAATATACCTTAAAAAAGGCATGATGGAATTAACGGTTTCGTAATTTAAGATAACACATCTGTTTCGTTCCATTACATGTCATAAACATCGCTTACCAGTACCTCAGCATATCAGATTAAATCATAACATGCGCTAATAGGGGGCTCTTGAATATGTAGAATCCAAATGAATGTATCAACGGTTCAAATACTGTTGTTCACTTATCTCACAGCCATAATCAACTTCCAAGCTGATTTAAGGTTTAATGTTTTATAAAAATGATAAGAGTAAGTTGCTTAACGCAGGGTGTTCTTTCGGCGTACTAAGTGCTAGAGTCTAACTGTTTGTTCTGGATATCAGTTCTTGCTGTTACAAGCGAGTTGGGTTAAGTAATTCTGATAAGACCACTCTCTTCAGTGTGATTACATATACAAAGTAATCGTCATTTGGCCTCGACTGAAAAATAACCTCGACTATGGTATAATTAGAATTGTTTTACTGCCTACTATAATAGCCGTGATTCTGGCGTCTACGTCATCAATATTTAATTAAACATCTTAGAAAAATATTCTTAAAACCAAAGTCATTAAGCAACCTAATTGACCAGTTTATATATATCAATAAAAATGTTAGAGGTGATTAAACCACACTAAGGGGATCTTGATTTCCATTTGGACAATGTCTTGTATTGAGGTAATACAAGGGGAATTCTCTAGTAACTGTTGTTAAGTGTACCAAAAACACACTAACACGAAAACATGATAACACAATAGCATATACACCCTTATTATTCGACTAATAGGAAGAACGTCTTTGTAGCCACTCCGCTTAAACAGTCGCAACACAACTAAGGTTATTTGATGTTCACTGACTACATGAGTTTCGTGAGCTCTAAAAACCATTATTTAATTTCCAAGAACTGTTCACTAATAAAATATAATTTCATCGAATCAGAGTTAAATGCCAGTCAGGATAAAACATGAAAACATAGACTTTTTTCATACTTTAAAACAATACAATAAAGGTGAAAGCACGATAAATAGTAACATTCCTCAGGGGTTTAGTGAGAGCTCTATGACTAGTTTTAACCTGCTTACTGCGGTGCTATTTAATACGTCATATGTTTTAAATCAGTTCATATAAGGAGATTAAGGATTATCTGCCAGTCGAGTCACAAGAAGTGTAAACTATTTCCACTTCTTACCGATCAATATTAGGTAATCCTTAACATTACTAATCCTTAGAAAGCCAGCGCCAGTGTTATCAGTATTGATCAATTGATATATATAATTCAAATATAGAGGTGTTACAGTTAGCACCAAGGAGATTTAGATTAATGCCTTATTTAGTCATTTACCTGAATTCGCGATTCGTTCGTTTTACATGTTGTTTAAAACTCATAGTGTATTTACATTTGCTTTACCAACTCTCATTAAGTTACCGGGTATTAACATTACAAGAGCTTATCTTAAAAAGCCGACGCGATGCTAAAGGATCAGTTGAAAATACAAATAAATGTGTAGAGGTTTTAACTACCTACTCCCTTCCAACGAAGGGGGACCTTAAAATGTTTTACCACGGGGGTCCGCACACTAGCGTTTTTTGTGCTCATAACAACGACACGTTTTTTACGAGGCTATTAAAATAGGTCAAGTTGAAATTATTAATTTTGACCTGGGTATGCAGAGCTTTATATCAAATCGCCCGGGGTACTACAAACATGATATCCTAAATTTAAGGGCTAAGTAGTTATTTCAACGCCGATTGTTACTACGAGAAGAGGTCAGTTTTCGTATCTGTAACGACGTTGTGCGGGTGTTGTTTTTCGTCGTGTTGGATTGTCAATGAAATTTTGCACTGAGATATAAATAAGGAGTGCTAATTTCTGCAAAATCTACAATTGTATTTAAAGGAATTTAATTTCAAAACGTTCCAGGTAGCTAAATTTATCTGCTTTTTTTGCAGGAATCTTATTTAATTAGTCGATAATCTATCTGGAGCTGAATAATATATTGAAGATAGAATGTTTTATTATATAACTTTTGTTATTTGTTTAAATATAAAAATCTTTTAAACTGATTTTTTTATTATTAGTTTATTATTATTTTTCTTATAATTAATTAATATCTCTGCTTCTACCATTTCTAAAATTATTCCGATGACGAAATCTTATATTTATTTATTGTTAATTATTACTTATTTTAATACCTTATTCACAATCGCTAAATTAGATGATTGTTAATATTATATTTGTCAGGATTAAGTTATCAAAAGGCTTAGATGTTACATAAATCTTACTTGCGACTTAGCCGCTATGGTGTGTTAAAGAGAGGGGGTATTGCTAGTAACACAGACACACACAGCACATCACACACCACCCACACAGCACTACAGGACTTTACCTGGTTATACACACGACCCTTACAGGTACAATAAACGCACACACACTAATACCTACTGATTTTTTAAGCTAACAATAATCTATGATAAAAATTACAGATAATACTAATACACACACACATAAAAAGTAATTTTACAATTTTGTTAATGTATAATCAATAAATCAAAAGATTAACAAGTTAATAATAATTCTTTGTTCAAGCTAATGACACTCGAGACTTAACATCAAATGCAAAGATTGTGTACACAAATTATCGAATAATAATATTTAGTTATCTTTGACATAACGATAATAAAAAAATGTACGGGTTGTAATTAAACACCCAAATATCGAAAATAGCCTCTTTACAGATATAATTCGTCGTCGTATTATGTGTACCATCGGAAACCACAGTCGTGAATTGGTTGAGACGTCTTAAGTGTGGTCTGGAAGGTTAAAGGTAGTGTATGTTGTGTTGTGGTCGTGGGTGTGTTAAAACGTTAGACGTAAGTGTGGCGTTATGTGTGTGTGGATGATAAACATTTATGTGTTTTAATATACGTACCTATGTATACAATTTCATTTAATTTATAAGTGAACTTTGATATAAATGAACGAAGTTAAATATGTGTGTGTAATGTAAAATAAGTTCGTTGATGTGCTAAAAACTTATATAAAGATAATAAATCAATATAGTAATAATAATAATATGAATTTATGCTTAACGTGTATTTATAAAATTTTTCTTTTCTTGTTTAATAATTTTTATAACGTAGCTGATATGTTGAGTTTTTTCATAACCATTTATCTTCTTCACATTTTATGATGATGATTCTGTATGTATTAGGATAAACCTTCATTTAAGTAACTTATAGATGCGTTAAAATTGTTAGGTGTAGATAGATATAAGATGTAGAGACAATACCTGTGCTCGTCGGAGCATCTCAACAAGCCTAAGAACTAATGAAATACGTCTTATGTGTTCGTTGTAGTGTGTCGTTGGCGTTGACACTGTGTGTTGCTGTGGCTTCCTGATCATTCGTAGATCTTATAAGTCATAAAATAGGTAATAAGTAGATAAGTAAATAACGAATAAAGTATGAAAGGAAATCTTCTCTGCTAGCATAACATGTATTTTTTAAAATCATTCTAAGGTATTTTTAAATATATAAAAATAATCACTAAAAAGTCAAGAAACATTTATGATATAGATATAAATAAAAGAATGTTGACTAAAATAAAATATATTAAAGTTATATATTAATAATATAAATAAATAAAGATTATTATTACTATAGATATTATTATAAATATAAGTGATTCACAATTGAAAAAATAGAGAAAAATAAAGTAAACGAAATTAAAAACAGAAAGATAATTAGAAAACTAAATAAAGAAATAAATAACGTATAGATCAACCTTAACGAAAAACAAAGATCAATCTTCTACTGAACTAAAATGTGTTTAAATACATAATAAATAAATCACACATATAAAATTATAGGAAAAAATAATTTATTATTTGTGAATTGGGTTAATATAGAAACTGATAAAAACAGAATCAAAATAGAATAAAAATAAAGATTCTAGGAATTAATTAAATAAAAAACAAAGAAACATTATTAATCAAAAGGAAAAAAAAAAAAAGAAATTAGAACAATAGAATTATAAAAAAGAATAAACATCAAAAAGTATATAAAGACGAATAAAAAGTAATAAAAATATTGAAGCAGAAATAAGAAAAATGAAAATAAAAAGAATAAAAAGAATACAAAATTAAAGTATTTAAACAACAATAAAAATAATTCATACAAAAATGTTAAAAAGAGCATAAAAATAATATTAAAATAGAAGAGAGATATAAATAAAGAAATAATATTAATAATATAAGAGTAATAATAACTTAAGAAACGTAAAAATTATATATATAAAAAGAGATGACCTAAAAATAATAATAAAATACCAAGAACGGAATAAGGAAGATAATAAAATAGGAAGCAGTATAAAAAGAAAAAAGAAGATCAAAGGAGAAAGTATGTTATAAAAGTTATTATATAAATAATATCGAAAACATGAAAATAAGGGAAAGAATAGGATAAAAAGACTATTCTTAAAATAAAGCGAAATTAAAAAGAATAAGAAGGAAATAAAAAAATAAAAAGGTAAGCCGAAATTCTATATAAGCAAATATACCATATAGTTAATTAAATATTACTTTGTTAGTTGAAGCAAAGTAAAGCGGTTAGAAAGGTTAAGGTAATCAGTACAGCGTCTTTAAAAAGAGTGAGATTGACATTTGTGATTAAGGAAGTTATAGAAAGTCATGAAGATAGGCTTTATTGGTTGTAAGAGTGTGTGACAATAAAAGCAGAATTAGTGTATATATGCACGTATAAAAAGAGCCATGTATAAAGCGAGGCCTTATCAGAAGTGGAATTGAGTTAAATGGGCAGTAAAAAAGCAGTAAAAGCTAGTAGCTTTTAAACACATGTAATATATCGAAGCAGTGGTGAGGCTTTATTTATCCTCATAGGGTAGTTGACACATAAACACACACCATTTTAAAATCCGAGTCGCTATTATTTTATTAGACTGATTTACTCGCATTCATTTGATATCTTGAATTTGTTATAAAATAGTGTATATTTAAAATTAATTTTTAAACTAGAAAGTGTATTGAGATCATTAATACTATAGTAGAACAGATAAAGTAGAAACCTATACAGTTGGAAGGTTTAAATAAATATACTAGTATAAAATGTCATCACTAGAAAAGATTATAAAAAAACATGTTAAAAACGCGCGAAAATTCAAGCAGTATAGTAAGCAGAAAGATATCACAAAGCCGTAAAGTGCAGAAGAGTAAACAGGTAGATAGACGCGCATGCGAAGCGCGACCAAAGAGTGTGACGGAACAGGCAGAGATCCGCGGCGTAATATATCATAAACAAAGAAGCTAGAGCACACAGGGCATGAAAAACGTAAAATCCGAGTAAGGGACAATATGCGGCAGTATTGTATTTCACACCTGGTAGATGGCAAGAGCATCACTAAGACGAGACATCATATTATCTGATTTATCTGAGATCTTACTCGCTTTAAGGTGCTACATTTAACATGTGATGTAGATAGATCATATTATTTGTGTATGTATAGGTAGATGTTTAGAAATATTTACGTGAGTATTTATAACCAATTTGTGAGTTAAAGTCAAATAAAAATGATTTTATGCCGCATTCAGTATTTATTTAAAGATCCTGATATATCAAGCTGGTTATTTGAGAGCAATCCAATTGTGAATACTTAACTTACATTGAGGTCAATACCATTTCTTAGAAAGATGTATCATTAATACTACAGTATGCATGAGTAAAATGATTAGTAAATGATAAAAAATGAAGAGATGTTATATAGATGTATGATGTTAATGAGAATAATCATGAGCATACTTCTGTAATTCGAGTATTGATAATCTATTGTGTAACTATCCTAGAAATTTTATTCAATGAAAATGTCTGAACTCTATGAGAGAAATATCACACATAAAGATGAGACATCATTAGAGTTTTATGACTATTGAAGCGAGAAGGATTCGTATTGGTATTGTTTAATAAAGATCTGTACGAAACGAAATTGAGAGCAGTAATTACTCAATATAACTAATATAGTAATATATATAATATTATGTATTTCGATTGACTCAATATCCTGCAGTATATTGCGTTCTGCGGATCGGCAAGGAGAACTCAGACACTTTTGCATAACTTATCGGACGACATAGCGAGAGAATAGGACGCAGGAATAAATAATTGCAGCCTGCGCAACGCCGCTCGCGGCGCGGGCGGGTACGCGGAATATTGCGCCTGCCCCCGGGCGCTCGCGGTGACGGGAGAATAAAGTGCAGCGAGGTCGCACACTCGCCTGGCAAGGTAAGCGGAGATGAGGTTCGTGGATCGGCACAATGTCGCTAAGATGGCCACTATAATGCGGCGTACGTCCCTCTGGGGAATACTATGATGACTATGGTAAGGGTGTCATTAATATGCTTTTTTGAAGGCAATACATCGTGTTCATATTAATGAGAGAGTATGTAGTCGTATTCAAAGATGATTTTTCACTCAAACGAATTCACACTATAAAATATGTAATGAAAACCTCCTAAATAATCGGAAACACAACAAAAAGAGAAGAAAAAGACACAATGGCACAAGGAAGATACTCTTCAAACAATCCACGATGAGTACTATTTCTGTTAAAAATGAATACTTTTACCTTGATGAAAGCCTCAAGAGTTGAGAATGGCATTTAATGCTTGAGGCCATTCAAAGTTGAGGCATTTACAATAGCTGAGACTTTAGGATAAATAAAAAAAGCAGAGTAACTTGTTAAAATTCCAAAATGTTGAGGCACAAAAAAAATGTTCATTCAAAAAATTCGCAAGTGAGCACGCGAGTAAAGTGTGTATCTGTGGGTCGCGCTCGCAAATAGTAAAAACTTTAGCTTCATGGAGTGCTAGTGTAAGTGCCTGAAAGGCAAGATTGTGTATAAGTTTGCATCTTTACGCTAGTGTCTTCCTATTCTATAGTGATATTTTAAAATAGATGTTACCAAAATAATGGTGAACCAGTGATAGATATGAGTCATAAGAGATATATATATGATATTATCTACTATATATAAGTATATGGTATATAACGTAATAAAGATTAATGTTTCATTATATATATATATATACTACTTATAAAAATATAAGGAAGGACATATAGGATTAGGTTAGAAAATAACTATACTTGTATAGTAGAATACGAAGCATTCAGCAGTTGTAAATATAACACCAATCAAAACATGATCTTGTACCTGCATGATAGAACCTTATTACGCCTTTTAGGGATAGCAACACCCATATTTAGGGCTATCTCGACGTGGCTCAGGGAGAGGCTAGAAAAAAGGTGCTTGAAAAAAGTGGCACGTTACAAGTTGGCACTGATGCTGGCACATCACTGGTCACTTATGTGGCACTCACTGGCACTAATCATAAAGAGAATACATTTGGCATTAATTCTACTTGGCAGCTCCGACTGCCAGTCGCACATCCGATTGGCAATGTATTTACGGCAGCCGGGGTCATGCGGGCTGTTCTGGATGGGGCCACGCTGGGGCGCTCTTGCACCCCACCACAGCACTGCTGGCACTTCACGAGCTGTCACACCATCATGAGTAACGCTATCATCAGAAACTTATAGTAACACATTCATCTAAGATACTTCTTACCGGTGATTTGGGAGTGAAACCACTCAGATAGCATATTAAGTTGCGTGGGTCATAAATTTGTAACCCATTTGTTTATAACTAGTGGACATTCATAACTTATTTCTCAAGTGTAGTAAGTTAATAAATGGACTAAGGGGTCAGAGGATGAAAATCATGGTCAAACATAAGGTTATAGCATCAATAAAGCTAATTTCAAAAGGAAAGGACAAAAAAAATTTTGCTTGAATTTTGTCAACCCATCGGACGACGCAAAGGAATTGGCAGGTGTTTGTACGTGAGTATAAGTGTAAATGTAAGTGATCTATGAGTAACAATAGTGTTTAAGATGTCATAGTGAAAATGTGTGCCTAACTACAGCGAGCAATAGTGGAATGTCTGTATAAGTGTATAGTTGTAGTGTGAGTTAGTGTGTGTGTGCTGTGTGTGTGGATAGTCGAGGAGTTGTGAGCCGCTACTCGTGCAGCAAAGCGACCTGGTAGGTGTCAAGTTGGTAGGTCCATACATGCGTACAAGTTAGAAACGAAATATGTGAGGGTGGGCCACGGGTGGGCAAAAAATTGGCGTGGGCTAAACAATGACCCTCTGTATCTGTAAAGGTCAAGCTAATATCAATGGTCAGCAATGTTAAGTACATCAAAAACGGCTAAGCCCCTAAAGGGTAGCCTAAAATTAACGTGGGCAAAAAATGTACCTGCGATGTATATGGAGGTTAAGGCGAATATCACGGTCAAGACAAGGTAAAGACATCAAAAATAGGTCTAAGCCCCTAAAGGAAGAAGGATGTGGATATGGACCCATGGAAGACAAAAGGTTTGGTAAAAATAGGGTGGGTCAAAATTGTACCCATGGAGACTAATGAAATATTTGGAAAAAAAGAAAGTCCCAAAAAGGTAAAGGCCAAAAAGGTCAGGTTCAGGTAAAAAAATGGAAGATCAAAGGTCAAGCCATAAAAGGTAAGGTCAAATCAAAGGTCAAAAAAGGTAAAAATTGGCCAAAAAGGTCGCGGAGAAAAGGTAAAAGCGCGGTCACTTTGTTACGCGGAATAGGCCTTCGCTACAACTAGTTACGAGTAAACATTGTTTGTTTCGACAATTTTTTTTTCGCTTGCTTTAGAAAAAATAATATAACACTTTTCGAATGAATCTAATCCAAATGCGATACGGTAAAGTTAATTACGTAAAGATAAATCAGCGCACAGCGTTCATAAATGTTATTAAAGGCTGTAATTTACAATGTAAAACGTATTATAAATGCAAAATTATTGTTTATTTACTTATAAAGGAAAATAATAACAGTTTAAAAATAATATCAGTTTCAAACAATAATATATATAGTATAATAATAAAATATATAATCATAATAATAATAATAATATAATATAATAATAATAGTAATAATATATAACAAAAGAAAAAGCATTAACAGAATCGTTATAAAATAAAAAACAAAGAATTTCTGACAAAATTAAAAAAGGTTTTTGTAATTTAGTATATATATTATATATATAATATTATATATATAAATATATATATATATATAATTATATATATATATATATATATTATATTAATATAATATAATATAATATAATGAATATATATCTATATAATATATAATATATATTTATATATATATATTATACTATAATATTATATAATAGATAATATATATACTATAGTATATATATATATATTATAATAATATATTATATATATATTATATATATATATATAATTATATATATAATAATATATATAATATATATATATATATTATAATATATTATATATATATATATTATATATATATATTTATATATATAATTAATAATATATATATATATATATCTATATTATAATATATATATATATATATATATATATATCATATATTATATATAATCATATATTATAATATATATAATATATATATTAATATATTATGAATATATATAATAATAATATATTATATAATATATAAATATATATATATATATATATATACGTATATAAAGAAGGTACTTAGGGATGCACTAAAGATGACACAAAGTCAGAGAAAATTCACCTTTGGAGACTGTATATGCTATGTAGCGGAGACGTGTAACGACAAATTGCTCCAATACTGAACAGAATATCCGATTCATATCTTATAACTCTTTCATACAATCAAATAATGAAACATTATGGATAAATTATCAAACTTAAAACTGAGCAATATATATCGCTCTCATTGATAGATCTTTTGTTCATAAATTACGGTTCTTGAATAAACGATTGACTATGTATATTAACGAATGTATCACTCAAATACTAAGCCCACGATGAATGCAGACAGGATATGAGAACTTTAATTATTTGTTGTATCCTCTAACACCGTTTAAATTTAAAAAAAAACATAAATATCTACAAACTGATGGAGTGCGATGTGCCCAACTTCACCACTTTTGCTGACTTCTATATGTCCAATTTGAAAACAAAATCCTTCGTGAAAGAACAAACAACTTAACCCCGTATTTTTACATAAGGCATGTCGACGACAACCTCATATTTTTAGGGACGTACAGTCTGACTCAGTTCATCAATAGAATTCAAGAGTTTGTCATGCAAAATTTCCATACGAAACTTAGGTTAATAATGTTATCTTTTTTTTAGACATAAAGATCAAGTAATTCGACGGCTCATTTCTACAGGCCATACATAAACCCACTGATAATAAGTTTGTATATGAACTATGGATCCTTTCACCGACTATTTACAGAATCTATTGTAAAAATTTTTAGTTTACAGAGATACAACCTATGTCAAGCTGGAAACTTATTGATGAAGAATTTGCGCATAAGCTTAAATTTAATTAACTGTGATCATCCAAATTATTCAGTTGAAAATTTTAAAACAATTACAGAATTATATAATAAAGAAAGTAAAAAAATATTCAGAAAATTACGATAAAATTCTCTCAAACTGTCCAATTATGTGTAATAAGAAGAGAAGTGCCTTCGTAATATTTTGAATCTTCACCTCAAAACTAAAGACAACCTAAAAATTAAAGTCAGACTATACATAAGTCCAAACAACTGTCATCTCCCTTTAGCACAAGAATTGCTTTGCCCGATAACCATCACGTTTTGTACCAATTTATGCCCTGAGTTAAACTGTACGTCGACATATATTGGTTACACGAAAGAATAGAATTGTCGACAAGGGTTATAAGGAAGCTTTGAGAAGCAAAATATTTGAATTTTCAAGACGGCAATCATGGTCTAATACTTAATTGAGTAATATTTCAAACATCTCATAAATTATGCGATCGGTGTGAATCCAGAAACTTAAAATTGCGGAGTTCTTCTATGAAAACAGCACAGACATTAAATGTTAAATTTAATTTATCAGTCAGACTCAATATCATTTGATTTACTTATTAATAATCAATTTAAGACGCATTCATATAAATCTTTGCTATCGCCGTTACAAGAATCTGAAGAATGTTTCAAGTATACGAGCAGAACGCGTCGGGAAATTCTATTAATATATCTTTCTTTTTCTCCGTATATATTTCTAGATTATTTTAAGGAAATTAATTAGGTTCAAGATAATAATATTTAGAAGGTTGGAAATAAAATCAAAATTTTATAAAATAAAATAATAATAAATAATAATAAACTAATAATAATAATAATAATATAATAATATAAATAATAATAATATAATATAACAAAAAATAATAATAATAATAAGATAATAATAATAATATATAATAATAATAATTCGACTCAGACTTCGCTAATTTTTGCCTCCGACTTCGACTCCGAGCTCCATTTACTTCCTGCTTCGACTCCGATTTCGACTCCGACTCATTGCACAGAGTTTTCGACTCCGAATCCGCTCCAACTACGAAAATTGCATTGACTACCACTCGACTCCACGACTCGAATCGACTCCGCAACCTGTATATATATAGTTATATACTATATATGATATTTATATTATATATATATATATATATATATATATATATATATATATATAATTATATATATATAGTAGTATATATATATATATATATATATATATCTGATAAATTACCTGAGCACAAAAAAAACTTAATTTAAACATCAAATTTAATTGTTAATAAAGCACTACTATAAATAATATTTGAATTGGTTCTAGCATAACATAAAGTATATATACTATATATATTATATAATTTATAATATATATATATATATTATATAATAATTATATATATATATATAATAATATATATATATACTATGTATATATAAACAATATCACCAATTAATTAATAACTAGGTGCCCAGCACCTGATCACTCAAAGATATTATACAAAAATAGCACCTCTCAGATATAGGATATATATATATATATATAATATATATATATATATATATATAATATGAATATATAAGAATAGTATATATATATATATATATAGATATATATATATATAATGTTGAATATTATAATATGTAGTTCTATATATATATATATATATATAAAAATATATATATTATTATATATGTATATATATATTATATATTATATAATTATATATAATATAATATATATAGATACTACTTTTATAGTAGCACAGTCTCCCCCATGAAAGGTCTACGACCTTCAGTGGACCGCTCGAGAAAGGTTTGGGTCCCGGGCCTAACGATATTCGCTGGCTGTCCAGGCTATAGAGCATGAACTTTCCCATTAGTAGCAAGGCCACTACAATTACCATTAAGTCTAGTGAGAGCGAGCAGAGTTTATAAGAATGCTCACATAACTCTGTCGCTCACCCCGCTGAAACCTGGCCTCTCGCTGGCCAAGCGAGTGCTCTAACGCACTGAGCTAGGAGCGCTCATATATATATTATAATTTATGTTAATTTATCTATATATTATATAATTATTATATATATATATATATATATATATATATAATAATATATATATATATATTATAATAAAAATATATATATATATAGATAAAAGGTGGCCCGTTAATGAGAAGTTAAGCGTCGTAATTGTTAATCGTTTAACAACAAAATTAACGACGTTAATCATAAAAGCGTTATTCGTAAATAATGTAGCGGAAAGTTAACGGTAATCGGTTAACGTATACCGTCTAATCAAAATATGTAGGAATAGTTAATAATTATTGTTAATTTTCTTTTATTTAATCAATAGCCATTTTTTAAATGTTAAGCCTATCAGACAAATTATTTACTCCTTGACCTATAGCAGATACTTTTGCGCTGCCGAAGAATCTTATAAAGAGAAATACCTTAATTACTACTCCATAGCCTGGTGGTCCGTAAAAGAATGTCGTCATTTCAATGCTTTATTATAAAACATACTATACAATATCCACACAATATACATACAGTAAGAGTAGTTGCTTTTTCGAATATGACCATGGCCAGAAGAGTTCCTGATAGGGACTAACGCGTGCGCGCGTTCAGATTGTAGTCTTCTCTAGTTGCGGTGGCGCCAATTACTGACAAATGGAGAGCCTGAGCGAAAAGTTTCTGTTTCTCCAATTTTGTCTTAATATGAATCGTAATACTATCAACGTGCGTATCGTGTACGTTCCACAGTGATCTCCATGTGAAAGAACATCGCCGATGTATAGGAATTGCAACTAATGGAGTCTTGTAAAAGCAAAAGTACAAGGACGGCCAAGTGACTTGCACAGGATTGGACGTAGGGCTGTTCCTTCAAGTCTAAAATACCGTTCGGAGAGCAAGTCACGAACTGCAGGTGCCAAAAACGACGGTGTAGAAGGTGTTAAGGAAACGTTTACACATGCGTGCTTACCGGTTGGAGTTTGGTACATGCTTTAAAGCCCGAAAACTATGCTCTACGGTTTCCTTTGCCTGTGCAGTGTTAGGTGGAGACGATGACCTTCAGATCGGACGTAGTGTTAGCGATGAGTCCACCTTCATCTCAGGGGTAAGATGAATGCCATGTAAACACGAACTGTGATTCCCCAAAGTTAAAATTTGTTTGCGCCCATAGTCCGAGATCAGTATACGGACTTTCTGTTTCGCAGAAGCAACCGTAAAAGGGGTCGCCTATCTCGAATTTGTTACAACAATGGCTCTTTTCATAATTATTAGAGGATGAAGCGGTAAACTATTAATATGGAGCGATAGAGCCCTCCACATGGGTCCATAGTGCGAGCGTTGTTTGAAACGACGTACTCCTAGATCGTTGGATTGGTTAATGGTCCAGACGACAGAACTCTATATATCTGGCCCACTCCCGGGGCGGTTTCCACCCCCTGGGGACCCCCCCCCCCCCCTTAAACGCCAGCGCTTCGTTCCTATGGGGTCTGCCAATGATATGCCAGAGTTCGAAACGCAGATTGAACACGCCGTTGGTCATTAAGTGCCGTGATCTGTAAATGTGTATTAACATGTTGGGAGAATTAGATTAATTGGCTGGATGTGCCCTTATAAGAAGGGGACACATATGACAGAGTAGAAAAAACTCTGTTCATGACCTTGCATTTTGGTGTATAATATGCTGTTTGATATGTAAAAATCATGTTTATGATTCGCAAAAGACGGAAATCTTTTTACGGACAAGCCCGAGTAGTATATTTTGTAAAAATAATAGGATATATATACTAGAATTATTTAATACAAATTGTATTACTGATGACATGTATGAGCCTAGTTATATATTGTTCACTAGTCCAAAAGAAGCAAGTTCGTAACGAACGAAGAAGTTAATGACTCATTGAACGGGCACAGTCACTATCCTTTTTTCTCAGCGAATAATAAGAATGAGAACATGCAAAGAAAACTCAAACTTTTTGAAACGGGATATACCGTGTAGGAATAACACATTTTGAGCCATTGGGATAGCGTTTAGGAATTTGAAAAAAAGTTTGTTATCGAAATCGATCAAAAACAATTTAAAGTCTTATGAATATTTTATACCCGTAATCAAGTAACGGTAACGGATTTAGGAACAAATTTAAATATCCGTTTAATAGTCCCGTTCTCTTCTTTCGAAATGTAACGAAGCGTAAAAGTTACGAAAATTAACGATTACGCTAAAGCTTATGCCCCTTTATGAATATTATTATATAACTATAATATATATAATATATATTATATATATATATATATATATATAATATATTATATATATAATATATATAATGATGCTATTTATAAGAGGTTGATCAGCGAAAATCATTTTTAATGATCGTATATTCAATTATTTGGGCTTATACATTCAATGGGTAACCTAACCAATCTAACCTAACAACTAACCTAACCTACACTATACCTAACCAAACTAACTAAATTACCTAACCTAATATTAACGAGTCAACCTCTTATAAATGTCATTTATATAGTATATATATATATATAATCATAAATAATAATATTAATATATATATATATATATATATATACTATATATAAATATATATATCTATAGTATTTAAATCTTTAGAGAGAGAGAGAGAAGAGAGAGTCGCTTCATCGAAGGGACGGAAGTACGTCCCATGGTTTATGTAGGTTTTCATGAATATCAGTACCATGGTTTTACGCCTTTCTCTTTGAGTCCGGTAACCACTCCTCTTCCAAGCACACTTTGCAGACATACATTGTATTCCAATGGATTGTGAATCGCACAACGTTCTTCGGCGAAAGTATGAACGGTTGAGGTACATGGGATAAAGGGTAATAAAAAAAGAGAAAGAGGTGATTGAATGTATAGTTAGAAGAAGGTAAATTTGATTTCCCGCTGATGATGAAGCTGGATAAGAAATGAATTAGGGGTGTGGGTGAAATATGTTGTTTGTGCTGAGTGAGAGGAAGAGAAGGGACAGAGAAGGATTTGCCGATTTGATGAGTGACATGTGGATTTTGTTTGTGAGACTAGAATTCTAATGATTAAGTTTAAGTTTAAAAAAAGGTCAAGGTATGTGTGGTTGTAACATAATGTGCATCTGAAAGTGATTTTGAGGAGAACTAGATTTTCAGGGATAAATTGAATGACGCTTTAGATGGGGAGAGTAGGAGCTTTAGATTGATTGCGTTGGGCGATCTAAAGGGTTGGATAGGTGATC
>JABUQX010051352.1:0-2500 GCA_015478945.1 Trachelipus rathkii
ACGTAAAATAAGAGAGATTAGAGGTAAGATTGTAAGCTCCTCCAATAGCTTCAAATTTACCAAGAGAAAACTGGCAAGCGTTTTGACAGGTAGAGATCAAAGTCTTCAAGGTAAAGGCCGCGCTGACATTGCTACCATATATCTTAGTAACTCTATTAATTACTATATGATAAGTAAATATAGTAAAAAGGAGTTATGTTCTCATAGCAGAAGCGGTGAACGAACGTTAATTGTGACAGTACCCTGTACTAGAGTTTGATATAAATATCACATCGAATTTTTCCCTAACCATTAAAGAATACCTTTTGGGTGCTGTCGCATGTCGCACTGCATATTGAGAATTTTAGGGCTCTTGTGCTCACCCCAAAAAATGAATAGCCTATCCAATTTCAGAGTTTCTGCCCCCTATATAAGTTTAGGATGTATATCGTCCGAGACACAAAAACATACAGCGCACCCAGAACGTTTCATTCAGTCGCCGCCTTCTCGGATTACGCTATAGGGAAACAACCAAAATGACGAAAAAGAAAAAAATAATATAGTGATCAGAGTGCTAAATAAATTAAAAATGAGAGAGGGTATACTAACAATGACGACTCAAGACAAACTGCATAGGCAAACCATTATCGAGAGTAGCGGTCCTTCCTTTTACTCCAGTGTCTGAATTCTAATTTTCGAATGATATGGTTATCTTGCATTAGATTGCACATAATTGTTTATAGAGAATAATTAATTCACTAGGCTACGCAGTAAAACCTATCTGGCTCCCCTTGAAACGAGATATTCATAGGAGTAATACTGTTCATGAATACCGCATCTCTCCATTTATTTAGTGTTTTTTGCTCTATACAAAATAAACATTATATACTATTTCTACAAAAATGCAAAAGAAAACAAAAAAAAAAGATCTGGTATTACTCAGGTTGCCCAAACTTCTCTCTCATTCACCCTTCTAAATCCTCTTGGTCGTCACCTTCTCATCTCGTTTTAAAAAAGATTTTATTATCTTAGGGTGATTAACAGCCAAACAGATTTCGGTGGATGTTATGATCATCAATTTTCCTGTTTAGTTAGCAATTTTTGATGCTCGTCATAACCCAGTAATCGCATTAAAGTTTTATTTACAATAATTAGACTATAGAAGTTTGTATCATGCCAAGGGTCTAACTTAACATTGTTGATGTTAATCTTTAAAAATTAATATGTTCATTAGGCCTTATATGGTCAAGATATTCAGTATAGGGCAGCTTAATCTTCTCACTGGCAAGCATTATCGTCCAGTAACGTTCTCGGAGAGTTCCTCGTCAAGTCACTATTCTTATACCTAATAACTTGTGTGCGGATATCGATCTAGATGTAAATTTTTATATACAATGTGTGATTGTTCGTTGCATGTCAAAATGTTTTGTATGTTTGCCTATGTCTAACTGGAAATCATAATCAAGGATTTTACTTGCTAGAGTATTTTGAATGTAGCCTTTCTGTTTGTGATAATATTTTTTAATGTCGTGTCGTAATTTTTATATGCATCGAGCTAAGTCTTGTATGCATTGCTAATGCATCTGCCTGGATTATAACCAGATATGCTTATTGTGTGTGCATTTGAAATGGCAGAGCTTTTTCAGCCTGTCATGACTATTAATATTTTTATCTTTGTAGTAATTTTCGTCTGCTTGCATTAAATTATCATGGTTGTTTGTGTGTTGAGGCATTTTTTATTTTAATGAGAAGAAATGAGGGCGCTCATAATATGCATATCATTTGAATGATGATTAGGCTTTTAATCTTATATAACTATGTATATTAATGAAACATACTTTTTTTAATCATACTTCCTGTAGTTTAGGTCGTGAAAGATACTGTAGTTCTCTATAGGCGCCCTTTTTCTTAGTTCTTGTGTGTGAACTATATTATACACGAATGGATAAATTATCTTGTAATAAATTTATGTATTTTATGTTCACTGAACTTTGATTTGTCACAATAATTTTGGCGCAACTGTCATAACAATTTGCTTTAGTTCATGTATAGTTCTGATACAGAGTATTTGAATATTGACATTTAAAGTGTACGATTACCTTTTAGTTCTCTATTGCTATTGCCTACATGCCTTTGTTTGCCAGAATTTACTTTCTCAGATTTGTTTTTTAATAAATAAATTAATGAACAAAGAAATTAATGAGTTACCCAATGAGAATCCACCAAGATTCTTATTATGGATATATATTTATGTAGAATGCTAACACTTGGGTGTCGGTCCTGTAACAGTGGTACTATTTGAAGTCTACTTTCATCCACCTAAATCTTTTCCCCTTCCGAAAAAGTGTCCAAGACTGAACTCAAAATTACTAGCAACGAAATAGCTCTTGGAGTTCATAAAGGGCTAGTGTCTTCGGGAACATAGGGGGAGATTCCATAAATGTTCCGCTAGCACAGGGGAAAGGCCGCTGACTCTGTCTACGCCATTATCCTCTTTATTCTTATGATGGCATTAACTTTA
>JABUQX010051352.1:7500-12500 GCA_015478945.1 Trachelipus rathkii
TTAAAGCATATCATAAGTCTGTTCCAGCGTGTAGAAACGTCTTGAATTAATTTATGCTGTTTGACATTCAGCTGCATCTGTAAAGTTTTAAGCTTTGCAGCTGCCGTTGCTGAATGGTTAAAATGAGAGGATATGCTTCTGCAAGTAAATAAAATATCTTAAGAGACTTCTGACATATATTGAATCGTGAATGCATAGTGCAACATGTATAAAACATGGAAAAAATTATAGTAAAAACAAGCCACTCTCCCTTATACCACCTACCATGTTTGGTCCATTATTCCGTATCACTAAATGAATTCTATTTTTAGAATATTGAAAAATGTCAAAGGCCCTATAGGATCTGACAATGACAAAGATTTTCGCCATATTGGCTACAAAATTTGGCTATATTTTATTTTTTTGGAAATAAGTTTCTAAAATTTCTCAATTTTAATTGAAATAACTTTCCCTTTTGTTGACGTATTTTATTGTTTATTACGCTAACTATTCAGACTCGAATAGTTCAGGTAAAGCCGAAAACCGAATATCGGTATATTGGCAGAATAAGCCGAATACCGAATACTACCGATACTATCGGGACATCCCTAATATATATATAATGCAACAGGCTACCTTTAGCTGAAGTTACCTTCCAAACGAATTATTTCAACAACACATGTGGTTGGCTCCGCTTACCAGCGTCGAGGCGGGTCACTATGATGAATTCATTCAGAAATCTCTTCGCTACAGTACAAGACTTTAATAAAAAATTAATAATAATAAGGAATAATAATAATAATAATAATAATAATAATAATAATGAAAAGTAATAATAATAATAATATTTATTATTATTATTATTATTATTACCTATTATTATTATTCTTTATTATTATTATTATTATATTATTATTATTATTATTATTATTATTATTATTATTATTATTATTATTATTATTATTATTATTATTATTATTATTATTATTATTATTATTATTATTATTATTATTATATCATTATTATTATATTATTATTTATTGTAAGCTATTATTATTATTATTATTATTATTATTATTATTATTATTATATTATTATTATTATTTTATTATTATTATAATTATATTATTATTAGTAGTAGTAGTGTAGTAGTAGTAGTAGTAGTAGTAGTAGTAAGTACAGTAATAGTAATAGTAGTAGTAGTAGTACGTAGTAGTAGTAGAGTAAGTAGTAGTAGTAGTAGTAGTAGTAGTAGTAGTAGTAGTAGTAGTAGTAGTAATACAGAACTAAAGAACACCGAGTTACAAAGATTCACAATCTACTCAAGGCTAGTCTGCTTCAAAATTTGATGTTGATAGGATGAGTAAAAAAAATATCTCAATATTTCACTTTTTCAAAAAAAAATTGTTATCAACATCAAATTAATCAGGGGTGTATAGTGATATTATCGCGTTTAACTTAGATAATAATTTTTGTATACTGAAATTTTTTTTTTTTTTAAATTGCAAAAATTTTTTTTTTGAAAATTTGTTCCCAAAAAAAAAAATAAAAACTACTACATATACAAAAATGTAATCTAAATAAAAAATGTGTATCTCCCCAGACTACAAATGTCCTGAAAATTTCATGCAGGTCGGATAAATAGGAAAAAATATCGCACTTTTTCAATTTGAAAACTCAAAATAAGTAGGTTTTGAAAATCAATCATTGCTCGGATATGGGGTCAAATATCAAAATTTCGTCCCTAAATAATTTAGAAAATAGTTCAATCTTTTTATAGTTTAAGTTTGAAGTCATTTCGAAAAAAATTTGTAAGATGAGTATCGGCACATGTCAAAAAATTAGTTTTCCAAAAAAATAACTATTGACACAAAAAAACAAAACAAAAAAAAAAAAATCCAAAAAAGTCGTTTTAGAGGTCAGAAAAAGATGCGGTTTGCTCTTTTTTTGACCAAAATTAACTGAAAATTAAGAATTTTATGTCCATTTTTAGGTAGGTGCTAAATGGGGCTCATCCCAAAGCTGAAATTGGACCCTTCCCATAATTCATTTTAAGATGTATTTTGAACATTTACTAAATGATTTCAATTATTCTAGTTTGATTTTACCATATCAAGGTAACTACTAATTCTCATGTTTTGATAAAGTAAAAATTAAGTTGAATTGAAATTCAAAGACCAATTTTTCTTAAGATAAATATATTAACTTTTAATTTAATGAATCAATGTTGCCGCTGTTCACTATTTCATAAGAAAGAATATTCCACTTCTCAATTACGTCGTATGTGAAGAAATTGTTTAGTAGTAGTAGTAGTATTATTAGTAGCTGTAGTAGTAGTAGTAGCAGCAGTAGTAGTAGTAGTAGCAGTAGTAGTAGTAGCAGTAGCAGTAGCATTACTGATAATAGTATTAGTAGTAGTAGTAATAGTGTTAGTATTACTATTGATAGTATCATTATTACTGGTGTTAGTAGTAGTAGTAGTAGTAGTAGTAGTAGTAGTAGTAGTAGTAGTAGTAGTAGTAGTAGTAGTAGTTGTTGTTGTTTAAGTAGGGATAGTGAAAGTCTATCCTAATATTTACCTTTTAATATAATTATTTAAAATATTTTTTTTTACTTTAAAATTATAATTATATTAGTAATGTAACATTTTTATCAGCTGCTGTTATTGATGTGCGAGAGAAAGCTCGCCGAAATAATACTTACGAAATCAGCGTTGAAGATGTTCAAAACTGGTTGAAAGAAAACGGGATGTTCCCCAAACATTGCATCGTTATCTTTAATACAGGCTGGGAAGACAGGTAACCTTTTTCTTTATTTTAGTTTGTACTTTTTGTTTACTAGTTCAAATTGTCTTTTTTATAATTTTATTATTATTATTATTATTATTATTATTATTATTATTATTATTATTATTATTATTATTATTATTATTATTATTATTATTATTATTATTATTATTATTATTATTATTATTATTATTATTATTATTATTCATTGTTATGATTAATATAGGTTGGCAAGAAAGGTAAATCCTTCAGGACAGAAAAATAAAATAATTTTGCTTTATTTTAGTGTGAACTTTTTGTTTTACAAAATAGTTTATTATTTTACTAGTTCAATTTTTTTTATTATTATTATTATTTAGAGCTAATTTTTTTCTAATTTTCTAATATCACATCTTCAGCATAATTTTGTTAACTATAAATGTACCATATAAATAATTGGCTTCATGGTGAATTAGTACAGCTTGTATGTGGTCTGAGTCAGTCAAATTCATCATCAAAAGCAGATGATTTGCGTATTGATAAAAATCTCTGAGGGAGCAAGCATTTATTTTTGTTCTTTTAGACATTCATAGTTGTTAATGTGATCATACAAAGTGAACTTGATGTCCCTGAAATTTTGGGGAAGGGAGAAGATTCAAGGGTGAAAGACACTCGACTCCTCCCATTCCCCCAATTTATGACCGTATAGCGCACACAGTCAGCAAGTAGTTCGGTAGATGATACACCAAAAAAAATTATACTTTTCTAAATTTTTCGCTTCACCTCTAAAAATGTTTATCTTTATTTCTATTTTCGTTTGATATACACTACATTTGCTAATTTACCCTATTACCGTGTAGCCGTTGAGTAACTTTAACCTATTATATATATATATACTTATATATAGTTATATAATATATATATATATATATATATATATATATAATATATATATATATATATATATATATATATAATATATATAATATATATATATATATATATTATAATAGGTACTCAGATCCCACCGCGTATTATGGAAACGATGATCCTGAATGAAACTTGGAAAATTCCCAGGGTAAGTCTATTTAAATTTATAAAATATGACCGTAGAATTTTTTTCATTATATACTATATATATATATATATATATATAATAATATTATATATATATATTAATATAATTATATATATATATATATATATATATATATATTATATATATATATATAATTAAAAGGGTCATTTGAAATTTTATTTTTAGAAAAAACAAACATTAATTACAGATTTGTATTGTGCAGTGGGCAGAGCTCGGAGTTTGGGGAAAGATTTTTTTTAATATTTAAAAGTCTTTTCTTTGTCCGCTGTGTTTATGAAATTTAGCACGATTTCAGCGGAATTTTCCGCAAATCGAAAAAGGTTGCTTACATATATGTTCACTGATCTGCAGACAAGTCGATTGAAGTCCTTAAACAATTTTTTCATTAGCCATCGTAAAAATGAAAAATTTAAAAATACTTTTCTGTCGATATTTGGTATCTGGTATTGTTTACAAAAATATGGGACTCTTGTTCTATCTCCACGGGAAATCTTTCTAGTTTCAAAGTGAAAATATTATCTTCTATTTCATTTATGTGTATATCAAACAGGAAAATATATGAATATAAATAAATGTTTTGGTCTAATCATATTATTTTTCAGTCTGTCGTGCTTTATTATTTTCCATAGTAAATGAAGATCAGCATATTACGCCCATCGGTATTTAAAGTTCAAATTAAGAAGTTTAAAATTTTTAGGGACCATTTGATAGTAGCAAATGGAAAGCAAACTTAAGAATCTTTTACATTTACATGCACAAAAACGAAAAGTACTTTAATTTATTGTCTACCAACTCTTTAGGCCATTCTTGTGAGGGGGGACAGGCAGAACCAGATCTCCCGGAGATCGGACACCATTGAAATCAGGACATATGATCAGACGGGATCGACACTCATAGAGGGTGGGGTATGGGGAGGGTCAATAGAGAGCACAATCCCTGTTTGAACCCATTTTATAGATTCTCGGTCACATAAATTTTGGACGATCGAAAACGTGATTAAAAATCACTAATCCACTTCCATGAGAACCTTCATTTGTGTTGCTGTTGTTGTTGCTGTTGTTGCTTTATTTGGTACATCACATGAACCTTATCGCGAAACAAAACATTATAATTAATTATCTCAACAATTACCATTCTTGATGTGATACTTCAGCCCA
>JABUQX010051352.1:30000-32500 GCA_015478945.1 Trachelipus rathkii
AAAATAGTGTAATTTTTTTTTTAATGAAAGTTATGCTTTTTTACAATACCTCTTTTTAATTTATAAAAACTATCTAACCCTCCTGGCAATATAAACAAGAATATATATATATATATATATAATATATATTATATTATAATATATATATATATATTAATATATATATATATTATATTATATATATATATATAGTATATATATATGATATATTATATATATTATATATATATTTATATATATATATATATATTATAAATATATATTATATATATATATCATATATATATATATATCTAATATTATATATATATAATATATATATATATATAATATTATTTTTATATATATATATATATATATATATATATATATATATATATATATATATCATATATATATATATATATATATATATATATATATATTATATACTAATATATATATATATATATATATTATATATATGGACATATATATATATATATATATATATATATAAATATATATATATATAATAATAATATATATAGATATATGATATATAAGTATATAGTAAATTTGTATATATATTTTTTTATATATAATTTTTATATATATATTGGAGAGGTGCACAGCTTAGGTCGAGACAGAAATGCTGCCTGGGGACCGTTGAGGGATCCCTGTAACCCAATTGGGGGGCTATAGCTTTCTGGAAGATACCAAATGGTGGTCCTGGGAAACTGCGACAGGCCCAGCTAGCCGGCAGTGGATAAAAATAGCTCAAGATGCGCAAGTGAGGCCTCGGAACCCTGACGGATTTTTTCGGTTTTTGACTAGGCGTGAAAATGGACAACGATTTCGACAACGCAATTTGAACTTACGCATGGGAACTATTAATATAAGTAAGATGGAGGGTAAGGAAGAGGAGGTGGTGGAGCTAATGGAGGAGCGCAGATTGGACGTGTTGGGAATTTGTGAAACGCATATAACTGGAGAGGGCATCCGTAATCTGCATAAAAACTATCAGATGTATTATAAGGGTAGAGATGAGGGAAGAAAATATGGAGTGGCGGTAATTCTGACACCGGGCTTGGCTGGTAGAGTGGAGGATGTGATATACAGAAGTGAGAGGGTCGTGGCGGTGGTGCTGAGGTTGGAAGGTAGGAGTGTGGGAGTAATACAAGTCTACGCCCCGCACCAGGGTAGACCACAAGAAGAAAAAATAGCTTTTTACGAACAACTACAGAATACCTATGATGGAATAAATGCGGAGGAAAAAATTCTTATGGGTGACTTTAATGCTCATGTAGGAGTGGAGAGATATGAGTTAGAGACGGTGATTGGAGCTTTCGGAATTGGAGAGAGGAATGCTGAGGGAGAACGACTCTTGAATTTCGCGATGGAAAATGGTCTGTCAATCATGAACACTTTTTATGCGCACAGGAATTCACACAAATGGACGTGGTACCGATGGAACAGCGTGTTAGAGGAATATACAGAGAAGTCGATGATTGACTTAATTCTCGTGAACAACAGGAAAGTTATGACGGATGTAAAGAGTGTCCCCTCTGTATCCTTGGACTCGGATCACAGGTTGGTGATAGGAAAGTTGTGTATGAGGAGACCGATGTGTACAAAGGCCCTTGTGAGAGAGAGGTTTGCTGTGGAGAAATTAAAAGAGGAGGGAGTGATTGAAGCACTCCAGAATAAAATAAGAACTTGTAAACCGAGAGAGGACATGGATTTCGAGGGTGTGGAGGAGGAGTGGGAAAATTTTAGGAATAAGATGGATAACTGCGCGAGAGAAGTATTGGACATCAAAAAGATGGGCGCAGGGAAGAAGTGCACTGTCTGGTGGACGGAGGAGGTGGGACGAGCCATAAAGGAAAAAAATAAAGCGTTTAGAAGTTGGATGAAGGAGAGAAGCCCAGAATCCAGAGTGGAATATGTAACCCTTAGAAATAGAGCCGAAGTATTGAAAAGGGAGGCTCAGAATGAGTCTTGGGTGCGAATAGGTGAACAATTGAGACAAGATATGACCGGAACTAAAAAACTAGTATATAATATGGCAAAAAGATATAGGAAACAGGACTCGTCAGCAGGACACTTAGTTAAAGATAAGGAGGGCAGATTGAAAATAGAACCAGAGGAGGTTAATGATAGATGGAGCGAGTATTTTTTCGAATTATACAATCCAAATATAGGGATCGAACGGCGGGGAAGAGCAGAGGATCAACACCAGGTTGATATCGCTGTTGAACAACAAGCGGGTGCGGAAAATCCAAATAATGAACAGATAATATCAATGGAGGAAGTGGAGACCGCAATAAACAGTATGAAGAATGGTAAGAGTACAGGTATCGACGGATTACCTGTTGAAATATTTAAGGGGGGGAAGGAGGTGGTGCAGTGGATGTGGAGACTGTTCAACGGATTTTGGAGAGAGGAAAGGGTACCGGAGGAATGGGGGAAGGCAATTATATGTCCAATATTTAAGAAGGGAGACAGAGGTGAGTGTTCC
>JABUQX010051353.1:2500-5000 GCA_015478945.1 Trachelipus rathkii
TTTAAGATTTTGAATAATATTAAAAAACTCATAATAATAATAATAATAATAATAATAATAATAATAATAATAATAATATAATAATCATAATAATAAATGATAAAACTAATAATGATAATAATAATAATAATAATAATAATAATAATAATAATAATAACTAATATATATATATATATATATATATATATATATATATACTTTTATTTTTTATAATATATATATATATATTATTATATAATATATGATAGCCTATATACCCAGTGCCTAATGGTTCGCCTTTCTGTATGCGTTCATATCCATACTCATCCTCCAGACAACATATCATATACACATACTATATCCACACCCCTCTTCTAGACAACATCTAACAGACATCCCTATCCTTATATCTATACGTGAAGGGAGAAAAAATTGTCCACATCGATGTCCTGCGTGTCGTAGAAGGCTACTAAGGGACGGTGCTAGTTGGTTGGTGCCTATACTCACTTATCTTTTTGCCAGGAATGCTAATGCATGCCTCGAAGAAGGTCGTGATCGCATAAGCGCCCTTCTATCCTTCGGCGAAAAGTGGTATGAATCTCACTGTAATATGAAAATGTTATGAGGAAAATGTGAGGAGAGGAGAGAGAGGTGAGTGTATTTAAGAAAGGGTAATTTGAATTTGCCTCGCTGTGACTGAAACAAAGATGAGAGGAAACGGTGAAAATGAGTTGTGTGGTGTGAAATGTGTTTGTATTGCTGTGGGGAAAGTAATGAGAGGGGGATAGAAGGATTTGCAATTCTGATGAGTTGTGGTAGAGAGCTATGGTAGATTTTATGTGTGTGAGTACTAGAAGTCTAAAGGTTAAATTTAGTTTGAAAAGTTCAAAATTTGTGTGGTTGTGACATATGATCCATCTGAAGGGTAATGTTGAAGAGAGTACGATTTTCTGGGATAGTCTGAACTGATGTTTTGGATGGGGGGTAATGGGAGATCTCAGTTCATTCACATATCTGCCCATTTCAAAGGATTTTTTTTACAGTTGTCACCACCACTCACGGCAGAGCCCTATTCAAGGAGTGAGTGTTGAACGCCTCAAAAAGTTCACCCTCTTGCGCAAATTACGCATATGAGCACAGACGCAGACTTTAAAAGTGAGAGATTAAATTCAGGAAGGAAATACAGAAGATGGAAGAAGAATTCCACAGAACAGAGGTGGTGAGAAAAGGAAGCACCATAGCAAACTAGCCTGGAGTTACCAATGTCAGCACAATACTCGTGCGCAGATACAGGCACCCTTTGTGCTACGAAGGCGTTCGTAAAGTGGTGGTCGCTAGTGATAAGATTTCCCTCGAGCATTGCCGCTTGCGGTAACCTAAGGATAGCGATAAAGCACCAACATCACGTCGCAAAGATAGAGGGTCAAGTGCACTGGAAAGTAACAGAACAAGTTTTATAAGCCTTTTTGCCGTTAATCGACCCTGTCCAAAAGCCGGGTGAAACTAGAGCCCCCCCCCCCCCCAGTAATGAGACCAGTACTCCATACAGGGGCGATGAGGCTCTTGTATAGCTGGAGCAACTGAGAAAAGGAGGAAAGTTCACGAGTCTAACAGAACTTCCAGTTCTTTGAAGGCCGCCCTAGAACCATTGTGAGTTAGGTTTCCAACGACATTTTTTGTTCATGTAAGTCCAAGGATATTTATTTTGTCAGCAGGAGAGACGACAAGAACCGTCGAAAGAGATAAGAAAGTTAGAAGGTATATTTTGGAGAAGGAGATTTTTAGAAGTTGGGTTTTTAAAGATTGAATTTCATAAAGTTATTTCTATCCATCAGCAAAAAAACCGGAAAGATTGAAGATGAAAGAGGCATAGAAGTAAAAGAGGGATAGAATTGTACGATTAAAAGAATGAAGGGTCGAATCTCGGAATACACAGTGGAGTAGATTAGAGGTGCAGTGGAGAAGATCATTATGAAAAGTAAGGAATAAAGTAGGAGATAAGACAGAACCCTGAAGAACACCAGTATGACAGAAAAGCAGAAGAAATCGCCCCAGTCAACAAACACCGATATTGGCGATTTTGAAAGAAAGCTAGACAATAAGTAAGCAAAGAGAAGAGGAAACCCAAAGGAGGGGGAGCTTGCAGAGCAGTGACGCGTGCCATACTCGGTCAAATGATTTGGATATGTCAAGCGCCACCACCCAAGTCTCCCCGTAGTTCTAAGAGCGAAAAACCATAAATCGGTTAGATAGGAATGTATATCCCCAGTAGACTTCGTGCAACGAGAGCCGTACTGGCGATCGGAATGAGTTTCCAGATGATTTAAGAAGTGAGTGAGAAGGGTTTTCAAAAGATCTTAAATAGAAACAATGTGAGAGCTAAAGGCGATAAGTTAGAAGGGATCAGAGCGGCTTTCCTTTTTCGGCATAGGTTTGACATGTGAGAGTTTCAACACTTGAGGGAAAATGCCTAGTATTGAGATATAGAGAATATAGTTGAACGCGAGGGGCCGAAAAGATT
>JABUQX010051353.1:20000-27500 GCA_015478945.1 Trachelipus rathkii
TAATAACGCTGTGACTTTTGAAAACAATAGCTTTGTGAATGAGTCGCTGCCTCCCCCGACGGAGTCAACCTATCCCCCTACCCCAGTCACTGGGAAGAAGGCGGGAATGGAGGCGATTCTGACTTGTGAATCTATACTTATTGATAAAAATAATGATAAAAATGAATTTGTAATTAATGAAAGGGGCGAAATTCCCTTTCTGAAAATGAATTGTATTAGTTTTAGAAATGAAGGAGGTTCTTCTTCTTCCGATAAGCATGAGGGATCATTAATTTTAAGGAATAATGCATGTGACTTATCTAACAATACTGTAGTGGAAGTTTCTGGCAACTCAACTAACATCGTTGCAGCTGTTGGAGATATGATTTTTGATAAACTATATTACATCTCGGATAAGACTAGCAATGAATCCTATTTACTAGACTGTGGGAGTTGCCTCAACCTTATGAGTGCTTCTGAATTAGATAAGGAGGGGGCCCCGATTGGCAGTGCCAGGGCCGCAAATGGGGGCTGCATGAATATTTATGATAAAAGGGTAATCAAAATTGATTTGGGGTTAGATAGACTTTACAATGTACATGCCTATGCGGCAGATATCAAATTTAATGTTCTCGGCATGCCTTTTCTCAAAGAACACGGGTTCATTATAGACTTTAGGTGTCATTATTTATTAGATCCCAGCACGAAACGTAGTATTTCTCTTAGTAATGAGGCTTTTGATTTTTCGGAACATGTTCGAAATTCTATCTTCCCTCTGGCCGCTGTCTCTTTAAATATACCGCTTTGCGAATACGAATTAGTTAATAATTTAATTAGGAAGTACCAAGTCTTATTCTTAAATCCTTATAAAGCACCTAATTTAAATTTAAAGAATGATCAACTCAAAAGATGGCGCTCTATTTGTACGAAGTACCGAAGAAAAGGGGGCGGGGCTTATTTTGACAGCTGTGAGAACAACTTCGTCGCTCAGTCACGACTTAATAGTAATGAAACTATAGGGGAGGGGGGAGGGGGGAGTAAAGATTGTACTATTGGAGAGGGGGGTGAAGATTGCACTGTTGATGAGGGGGGGGAGGAGAAAGAAGAATGTCCTTTGAAGGAGGAAATTTTATGCGAGTTAGCGGCAAACTACCCATACCATGTGACTGTTAATGGATCGCCGATACAATTGAGGAGTAGAACCATAGCTCCACATCTTTTTGAGAAAGCAAGGGAGGAAATCAATAAATTATTGGACGCAGGGGTCATTTCGCGGGGGAGAAGCAATTGGGGTTTCCCAACTAGCTTCTTGCCAAAGTCGGATGGCCGTTGATCTGAGGTTATTAAACCAAAGATCAACCTCTGACAATTTTACCCTACCCAAGATTAAGGATATTATATTGCAATTGCAACATTGCAAGTTATTAACAAGGCTAGACGTTCGGCAAGCTTACTATAACGTGCCAGTCAGCGAGGAAACGAAGAAATATTTCACTATTACTTGTCCATTTGGTAATTACAGTTTTAACTATTTAATACAAGGACATAAGTGTTCTTCTAGTGCCTTCCAGCGCTTTATGTCAATCTTGTTTGGAGATTTAAGGAACGTTTTTGTTTATTTAGATGACATCTTAATCGCCAGTTCGACTCTTGAAGAACATGTTGCAATGTTGGAGAAAGTTTTGGAGAGATTAAAATATATGAAAATTTATCTGAACCCAGAAAAATGTGTACTTGCAGTCGAAGAAACGGACTTTCTAGGTTTCAATGTTAGCGAGAAGGGGGTTAAGCCTAGTAAGGAGAAAATCGATGCAGTGGTGAATGTTGCAAGGCCAACAACTATCAAACAACTTAGGGCTTTCCTCGGTCTATATAACTTCTGCCGAATCAATATAGTAGGGGCGGCTCAATTGTTGCAACCCCTAACGAAAATGTTGAAAGGAAAACCCGCCTCCAATAAAAGGATTTCCTGGGGGGTAGAAGCCGAGCGAGCGTTTCTAGAAGCTAAAGCAGCGATGGTGAGCGCCACCCTGTTGTCGTTCCCTGATGAACAAACTGAGTTACTATTATACTCGAAGGTTAGCGAGCTCACTATAGCTAGTGCACTGATGGGAGAAGAAGATAACCAAACAAAGATTTTCGCGCTTTATAGTACCATACTCACCGAGGCAGAAGTGGCCCTACCTCAGCTGGTTAAGGAGCTCTTATGCGTCAAAAACAGTTTACAAAAATATGCTTACTTAATTGCCAATAAGAGAATCACTGTCTGTACTAGCAACAGTGGGTTAATCACAGCTTATATGAAAAAGAGTGCCGAAAAAATTCATAATATTCGAGAGGTAAATTTATTGAATGCCATTGCAAATTTTGACGTTGAATTTAAATTGGTCTCTAAGGCTAAAAATAAATTGGCGATAATTTTAACAGAATTGGCTAACGAAAGAGATAAAATCATAGAGGCTGGGGAGTTGCAATTGCAACTGGCTTGTATAGAAAATGGGGAGTGGGCGTGGCCAAAACAAAATACTATGGAGACGGAGTTACAACTGGAGGAGGAGTTTAGTGGATGGAATTCTCTGAATTCCGTTATGGAAGGGTTAAGCCCTTTAAACCGAACGTTAAAAGAATAATAATAATAATAATAATAATAATAATAATAATAATAATAATAATAATAATAATAATAATAATAATAATAATAATAATAATAATAATAATAATAATAATAATAATAATAATAATAATAATAATAATAATAATAATAATAATAATAATAATAATAATAATAATAATAATAATAATAATGAAAGTAATAATAATAATAATAATAATAATAATAATAATAATAATAATAAAAGCGATAGTAGTAGTAGTAGTAGTAGTAGTAGTAGTAAGTAGTAGTAAATGCGATAGTAGTAGTAGTAGTAGTAGTAGTAGTAGTAGTAATAATAATAATAGTGGCAATGATAATAGTAGCGAAGCTGGTAATGATAATGACTTTGATGATTGTAATAAATACTATAACTTACAGTAAAAAAGGGTTAAATGGAATGATGAAGAAAATTCAGGATGGGGTAGATTTCAAAGAGATAGCTATAGAACAGGAGACTGATGGTTATATAAGGGACCTAATAAAGGGGCTGAAAACTAGTGGATTGAAGGCCTGCTACAAGGAATTCATCCATCGGGGCAAGGAGCTGTCTTTGGCGGTTGATATCTCTACGGGCACAGCTAGAATATTAGTACCGGAAAATCTGGTGGATGATGTCATAGAGAAGGTACATAATACAAATCACTTGGGAATTAAACGGACTTTGATTATTTTGAAAGCGGATTTTGCCTTCAGATTTATGCATAGTAGAGTAAAAAAATTTATACAGAGTTGTGATGTCTGTCAAAAAAATAAGAGTGTTAGAAGGATATCTCCAGAATTCGGCAGATTTAAGGAAGTCTCGGAGAAGTTTGACACTCTCCATGTGGATTTATGTAAGTTTCCGTATAGTATGGGGTTCAATTATCTGCTTGTTTTTATTGATAGATTTAGTAAGTATCCCTTCGCCTACCCTCTTAGGCAGGCGACGGTCGACTCGGTGTTGAATGTGTTAGTGAGCGAAATTTTTCCGTTTTGTGGCTCAATAAAAAGACTCATCTCAGATCGAGGAAGCCAATTCACTGCCAAATTATTTAATGACGTATGTAACCTACTCGGCATAGATAAAATTTTCACAACGGCTAGCTCACCAAACGTGAATGGCCTAGTGGAAAATTTGAACCAAGCTCTCATAGTGACGCTAAGGTGTATGATTAATGATGGGGAAAATGAAGGGTTAAAATGGCCTGAAATTTTGCCTTGGGCACTGTACTGTTTGAGAATTAGTCCTCTAAATGACCAAGGGGTTACCCCCAGTGTGCTTATGTTCGGCCAAAATCTATCAGTGCCAGGAAGCTTGTTACAGAAGGAGGCACTCAGTGCCACGGTCAGTCAAAGCGCCTATTTGAAGAAATTAGTGGCTTTAATGCGTAGGCCTTTGGCACCACATGTTGTATATAAAAATAAAAATATATTTATCCCGAAAGATCTCCACAAGGCAAGGGCCGTGTTGGTGAGAAATCAACAGTACAATGTAGGGAAACTGTCAGAGAGATACTCAGGACCCTTCAAGGTGCTACGAATAAAAAAGAATAACGTTTATATTTTAAAGCATGGGAAAGAGGAGGCGGTGGAAAATTTAAATGTAAAGGTACTCATATACGCAACCTTAATCGAGGACACTGAAACCAGAGAAATCAAGTTAAATAAAAAAAAAAAAAAAAAAAATTTTTATATATATTGAAAAAAATAATAAAAAAAAAAAGGAGGAAAGGGGGAACTTTAGTTCTATAACTCTTAGAATTAGACAGTAGTTGAATTGATACTTTATCCTTCCAAAAAAAAAAATCGACTTCTTCCTCTATCTAATACTATATACGAAACGATGCTGCCAAACACTAATAGTAGTAATAAATTCCCGCATGTTCCTTAAAAAATGTCACAGGAAGGGTTGTAATAGAAGAGTTGAAATAGTCAAACCCCCCGAGGTGGGGATTAAGAAGGTCTTTTATGTATTTTGTAACAATGTATTGTAAGAATAGAATTTGTGTCTCGTAATAATAATGTCAAATTATTACTAAAAAAAAAAAAAAAAAAAAAAAAAAAAAACCTTGTGAAGGCAAAATTTCTCTTGCCCTCACAATAATTATGTACACCTCTCATAGTTGCTCTGTATATCAAATTTTACTATTAATTTTATTATATATGGAAAATATTTAACAACCTTTCGTATGGCACTATTTTTGTGAGAGTGAGTCACTGCAATGCTGCCCGCGAAATGTCTGGCATTTCGAGGGAAGGAAGGCAGTAAGGCCTCAAGATACAAGAAAAGAGGTCGCATTTTAAACTTCGGCTCATTGAAAAGAACCGGAAAATTGTGTTTGATTGTAGGGACTTGTTATATTAACTTTCACCAATTTTATTAATGACTGTGAATTAGCCTATTGTGTTGAACAACAAATTGATTGCATTTTAAATTGTTCTTACATTGATATCATTACCTACTATGTGATTTAATTAGTCTTAGGAATAAAAGAATAAAAGTAATTACTCCTTTTCATTATCACTGTATTAACTCGTCAAAGGGTTATTACATATATATATATATATATATATATATATATATATATATATATATATATATATATATATATATATATATATATATAATATATATATATAATATAATATATATATATATATATTTGTATCATCTTCACTCCTATCCTAAGATTGGAGGGTGATGTGCACGATACATCACGGAACAGAAAAGTAGTGAAGAACATGACGTAAGTGACAAAGAAAACCAACTTTTTGCCGTCTCCTTTATACCCACAATTGAGAACTCTTCGCAGTAAGGAAAAGAACCTCATATACCCACTCCTGTTATGGACCCTTCTTCTCTCCTCTGTCAAACTCCATTCCTCCTTCAGGCATTCCTTTACTGACCTAATCACTCTTTCTTCAGTCTCCCAGCCAGTCTATTTCCAGCATAATCACCATTATATATCTGCTTAACTTTCAGAATATCATTCATCCTTTACATATGATCAAACTATCTCAATGTACTCTCGATTATTCTCTCATTTACGCCTTTCTTCACACCTGCTCTAATGCGTTCACACGCACATACCTCATTTTAACAATTCCTCTTAACACCTACCTACGCCCCTAAGTTTGTTTATCTGAACACTTTGTACTTTAGCTCTATACCTTTAATTGCAGACCTTAGTTTCACAACTACTCACATTAGCTTGCCGAGACACAGCAACGATCCACTCTCCTTTAAAACCTAACGCATTCAGGACTTGGTCGCTGTATTCACCAAGAAGTTTTAGTATCAGTCACCTTCTACCATTCACAACTTTCCTACTACATTCTGCACCATTATTTCCCTTTTCATCCAACATATATCCTAAATATTTAAACTCGGATACTTGTTCCAGTTGCTCACCATCAAACATAGCTGTACACTGCGGACTCTCCTCACTTACTACCATAACCTTACTCTTATCTACATTTATTTTCAAACCCCTCCTTTTACACACCATATTAAATTCCTCTACCAATCCTCAACTCTTTCAAATGCTTTAAAATGAGGGGGGGTGGAACCTTAGCTTATAAGTCTTGTTCCAAATCCTCCGGTTTCGAGGACCTACTATTTAAACTATCAAATTCGGCTAATGCGGTTCAAAAACATATAAAATGACGTCAATATTGGATTATTAAGCCCAAGTTTTCTACCTCGGCACCGCACCACACCCACCGCACCGACTCGACTCTGGCACCGCTCCGAAATTCAATCACAAGACGATGGCACTATAACGAAACTCCGTCACAGGTTGTGGCTCCAACCACGCTCCGGCTCCGGTTTCAACCACGCTCAGGTTCCGGCTACGGTTCCAGCAGCGCTCTGGTTCCAGAATGCTCTGTCTCCGACTTCTTCTATTTCTTTCTTCAACCTTTCTCCATCTTCCTCTGCTACGCACTCTGTGCATTTCTTCTTTTTTCTTCTGAAGCCCTCCTGGGTACCTCAGACTCCTCTGAGGGTTTGAAACCTTCAAATTCGAGTTTTACGGGTTCATAAATATATAATAGAGCACCTCATTTGGTCTATTATATGTTTGTAACCAGATTTCGGCTCCATCTCCGGCTACGGCTACGGCTACGGCTACGGCTCCGGCCCCGGTCCGGCCCGGCCCGGCTCAGTGCTCTTCAACGCCGATTCCTTAGCCAAATCCTATCGGCTATTTAATTTTCGTCTACCTACGGCCATTTTCAAGTTAAGGGGCTCAGCACCCCCTAAAAAGGACGTAGTGGGGTAAAACAGCTGTTGGGGTAACAAGTTTGAGGGAGATACGATAATTAGAACTCCCTAAAGCGAGGGGGAAAATTGTGGCTTATAGGACTTGTTCCTAACCCTCCGGTTTGTAATATAATAATATATAATAATATGAATAATAGTGTATATATATGTAATAATATAATAACATATAATAATATATATATAATAATAATAATATATATAATATATATATGTATTAATGTATACGTATGTATATGAAATGTATATATATATATGTATATATATATGTATAATAATATGTATATATATATATATATAATATATATACATATATAAATACAATAACAAAATTATAGTTATAATAAGCTCAAGATATAGAAATTATAATAATAATAATAATAATAATAATAATAATATATAATAATAATAATAATAATAATAATAATAATATTATATGCAAAAATACCTTTTCGTATAACCATATAATTATATTTAAATATTAGTTTTAAATATGGTAATATATATATATAGTTATAATATATATACATATATATAGCAATAATATAATAATAATAATATATATATATATATAATATATATATATATATAATAATATATGTAATAT
>JABUQX010051353.1:35000-56110 GCA_015478945.1 Trachelipus rathkii
ATATATATAATATAATATATATATATATATATATATATACTATATAATATCTTACCACTGTAATTTTATTATAACGCCAGTCTTTTTAAATTTAATTTATCAAAAAAAAAAAAAAAAAAAAATTAGTTTAATGAAGCTATTTTTTGATATCACCTTCCCGTCCTCGATTCTATCTTAATTCCCGCTTCCCGTTTTCCCTTCCCGAAACTTTTCTCTTCGTTTCCGTTCTTTACCGTTTTCAATATGACTCCGTGTGTGTGTGTGTGTTGTGTGAGTAGTGTGTGTGTGTGTGTGTGTGTGTGTGTGTGTGTAAAGTGGAAATTGTGTATTGTGTGTGTACCGGTTCTAGTAGGTATATTTCTTTATTTGTGTACGTGAGTTTTTTTTGTGTATGTGTGTGTGTAGGTGTGTGTGTGTGTGTATGTGTGTGTGTATGTGTGTGTATACCGGTTCTGAGTAGGTATATTTCTTTATTTGTGTGCGTGAGTTTTTTTTTTTTTGTAAGTGATTTCTATATTTTATATATACTTTACCAAATATTCAATGCAATCTAATTAATGTTCTAACTTTTCATTTCTTATTATTATTATTATTATTATTATTATTATTATTATTATTATTATTATTATTATTATTATTATTATTATTATTATTATTATTATTATTATTATTATTATTAGTTATTATTATTATTATTATTATTATTATTATTATTATTATTATTATTATTATTATTATTATTATTTTTATCCTAATAGATCAAAATAACAAGCTTATATCCTTTTAAATGTAACGCACCTTCCCGTAATACATTCATTCAATTATTTGCACTGTCTCTCACTTCTACTCGTATCTTCTCTCATTTCTATTGGTCCCCCCCTCCCCAGACTCACATTGGCACCCCTCAACCCCTCACGCACGAGTGGCTTTTCTTAGTGGAATGTTGTCGACAGAGCGTCTTGGAATTAAACATCGGAAGATTGGAAAGCGAACATCAAAACACGGCGTCGTCTTTAAAAAAAGACCTCGGAAAAGGTATTGCTTTGGTACTACATGAAGATCCCTTGGGGACAACCCGAAACCAACACCGAAAACCGGTAAATAACCGGCAAAAAACCCGCGGGACGGAAAAAAGAAGAAATCCATTATATATGTATTGTGAAGACGGGAAATAGGTTGCTAATACCAAGAATCGGAAAACGGGAATGCGGGGATCAAAAAACCAGGACGCTGTAACAAAAATAAGATCCTGCGAGTATGATAAGTCTTTCAAATTATCTGTTTTTAAACTTTGTAATTTGGTCCTAAGTTATTCTGAACATAGTTAATGCATATTACGAAAGCAGTAACTGAAATAGCGGGCTCTATACAGCTGCTACTTCAAGGATTATATGTGGTAGGAATAGAAAATAAGTATAGTATTGAAATAAAGTTTGAGCAGCGTGTTTTTGAGTCTCGACGAAATAGCCTCAAAAGCTGACGGCAGGACGAGCCTTTGTAAATAGCCGTTTATACTCTGCATCACTTATTCTAGAACTGATAATTTAATCAATATGATTTTTTGTCCTTGGGGCAGATCCTATTTTTGGGCATGTGTCGTCTTGGTAAGCAATTGTCTCTGATTTTGAGTCGACATATGACAGGCGACAAGATAAGTCCAGGAAAGGCACCAGGTCAACGTTTTTTGCGAGTACACCTACTTCTCAGGGTTTTGAGGATATTGCCCCAGGTTATAAACAGGGGAGATAGCCGAGACCAACAACTCTTATGTGTTTCTTATTCTCATTTATTTCCTGATGGCAATAGATGACTGGTCAAATGTGAGCCTGGTGTTCCAGAACAGTTGCAGAGGATACTAATTAGTTATTGGTATCCAGTTCCTGATGCGTAGACACGGAATTCCGGAGACAGGAACATTGCGACGATCGAATCGAATAAAGAAGAATCGTAAATGTCATTGAAGTTCGCTATCTGTCAATCAAAGTGTATGTAGTTAATTCCCATCGTTATTTCCAGATTTGCCATGGTATTTAGTAATTTATTATTAGGGGCATATTATGGGCTGTGCCTCCTACCAGAAGGCTGGGAGTAATGGGTGCGAACAGATTATGGGGGTGAAGGTGATGGGCATTGATGGGACACGATAAGAAGTACTGGAAGGTTCGGGATAGGAGAATTTGAATGACAGAGATGTCGTAATCAAGGTGTGTACAGGAGTATGATGCGGCACTTTGCGGGATACAAGCAAAGAGATCATGGAGATGAGAACTCCAGAAAGCGCAATACAAAAGCTTGTTCATAGACGCTCTGGGAATCATGGATCCTCAGAGCTTGCGGTTGTGTGCGAAGCTCGAATTTGACTCGCAGATTTAAGCTCGATCCTGATGAAGCGCAAGTCTACACCAGATTGGGACTTAGAGGATTCTGATCGGAAGATGGATGTTCGCACAATCGCTGGGTAGATGAAGCCAGCGCCTAGGTGGTTGTAGTAGTTAACTGCTTTTGGTTGGGAAAGGTAGTTTGTACTGGTGATACATAGAGATCTTGGAGTGTTCGCCTGTAAGACGCGCGACGATCCGTCATCTATCGTGCGCCTAACGTGAGCAATGCCGAAAAATAGGTGCCTACTATGATAGTTTCTTAAATGAAGAGAAAACTGCAGTGACGCGAAATCGCTTCTGCACGCTTGTTAAGATACTCGACCCGAGCCAGCGGTATAACGGTTCACAGGTGGGCTGTGTGGCGATGGCCAAACAAGAAGAAGATTCAATATGTCTACCGACTTAGTTTTTTGTTAGATCCATTCCTCTTTATACATCTTATCTGCTACGGGCGAGTTCACGCTGCCACACAGATTGCAGCGGTCTCTGCAACTGAGTTCGCTAGAACTATACGACCTTATTGGTGGCTTCCACAGGTCTGACTGCGGCCACTGGTTGTTACTATCCGTTGTTTGCAGTCTCACCTCTACCGAAAACCAGATGTGTGGGGATGGTGTATCATGTATTGGCTGTTGTCTAATACACCATCTAACTAGAGGCAGCAGGACAGCAGTGATCCTACATCCCATCAGGTTCGGAGGTCCATTACCATTTTGCCGAGAAAGTATGAACTCTGTTACTGCCTGCCTTCGATCGTTTGCCAGAACATTCGGCAAACCGTTTATCCAGGCTGTGGCAGAGTCATGGACTATGGAATATTCGATCGCACCGGCGAAAGCACCAGACCTGTAGTGGAAAAGACAGTAAACAACCCTATTGCACGTCAGTTTTGGCAAAAATGAAGCTTTGATTATCTATAGATCTGTGCTCAGTGGACAGGTTTGATCAGTTTCTTCGCGTTCTTAATTTCAAGAGCATTTACTGACAAATGAGGTCATATGTGGATGTTAGACGTGTCGGAGGCTTGTAGGTTAGATATGACTTGGAGAAGAGATATTGTTTGGGAAGATGTGACTTTTAAGAAAGCCACCTGACTGGCGTGAACAGCGGTAAAGTGGTTCGGAATAGAGCATTAAAAGTACTTTACACATTTTTACATTATTTAGATTATTCGTAGGTTAGTTTAGTTTTTCAGTTTTTCTTCTGTCGCTTCTATTCGTGTCGCGTATCTTCGCCGGGTCATGGTACTGAGGGTGGGAAGGTGTGTAATATCTTTTTTTTTTTTCCTTCCCTTTTACAGTTCATCAGCTCTAAATAATCTAATTATCCAGAGAGAAACAGTGAATCCGAAGATCTTTGTTAAAGTTTTTGTGAATGTTTACTCTTTAGTAAAGGTATGACTCCTCGTTTTTTTTATAACAAATATCAGCAGAATAATAATACCAGATTTCAGAGTAATAATTTTATTTTATTATGATCATTATCCATGAGGAGAAGTTTAGGATTTCTAGATTCCAAATTTGTACTCATGTACTCTCGGACCCGGGGTGGAATGCATTAGGGCAGTAACGAATAGGTGAACCGTTATAAGTCACTTTGAAAGAGGTTGTATTACATTTTTCATATTAGACAGCCCTCATGGTTTTGGTCTCCCAGAGGTAATTTTGGAGGATGGAGTCGAGTAGGGAAGTGAGCGAATTGAAGGTAATTAATTCTACTTGAGATGAGTAAATGAAGGAACATATAGTCGAGTATTGTAGTAACTTAGGTGAGGGTGGTGAGTAGAAGGTAGGAGTTAGTATGAGATGTTTCTTGCTTGTCTATGTAACAAAGAAGTATAAGCAAGGGTCACGTCGGAGTGGTTTGAGACGGTGGGAGTGTGAACTTAACACGGATTTGAGTTGGTAGATATGTTCACACGTAACACAGAAGAAGCCTTATTGGAGGAGCTTCTGTGAATAGACTGAATTGTGGGGCTACTCTTGTGCGTTCATCTCCCGCGGCCAACAACCTTATGAGGTGATTAGTCAAAAAAAAACTCATGTAGCCTTTGTGTTCTCAGTCATTCGATTTAATTTAATGAACGTATTTGATTTGTTGAAGTGAATAGAAAAATAGAGTTAGATAGAATGGAGGGTTTAAGAACATTATTTAAAAAGACAGAATTGATGACTTACTTGTATAATTAGAATAACATAAAATTTTACGTAAATCTTCGGTTGTAGCGTGTGGTGGCATGTAGACTAAAAAAGGACGCTTGTATCGCGTGAGTTAATTAGTTCTATATTATGTAACTAAGGTGAAGTAGGTCCATTGAGGAGTATTGACTAAGTAGTGGGGGTGACCGGTCAAAGTGCAGTGTGGATTCTAAGAAGGTTCGAGAGATTTGTTATACTAAGATATAAACTTTAAAAGACTTTACTTTGTCTTTTATTCTGAATAATTAGTTTAATATGTATAGTGTAGTATTGACGATCGATTATATTGTTCAGGTGCTTGTGTTTGTCAAAAGCCTTCCTCAACTGATATTTGTTACATGGAAAAGCACTTAGCAAACAAATTTCGTTGTTATTTTTCAGCTTTACACGAGCTAAGGATGATTAGGATGGTTAAGGGCAAGTAGAATATATTTGAGTAACAGGTTGGTTGTGGATTTCGTGCGTGATCCGTGGGGGGTGGTAAGAAGTTGGGATTAAAGGAGGCTCTTGGGAGTGCGCAGAAATCTACTAAGTCGGGAGTACTTGGTAATTAAAAATCAGAGCGTACGAGTGATGCCACGAAGGGCGATCAGAGCTAGACGCATTGATAGCGAAAAAGGCAGAGATATGGGGTTAAAGCGAAAAGTACGCAGCCGGTACAGAATCCGGGAGGTAAGATTGTTAGCGAAATAAAGTTGTAAATACGCTGAACTAGCGAAACGGGCATGCGGAATTGACAAAACAATGTAAATGCGAATAGCAAACGCGAATGTGCAGCGGTGGTGAAATAAGAATGTAAGAGCGCAATAGCAAACGCAGAATTTGATTGCAGAAGAGTCAGGATGTAGTTATGGTAGTTAGCCTACGGCGGACGCGCGAAGGAGGGCATGTGGATGGGAGCTCGGATAAAATAGGCAAAGAGAGATGGGGAGTCATAACAGTATGTAGGTGGGTCATAAAGTAAATAAGTATAGATCATAAATAGGCAAACATTTTTTATGACTTTAATTAGTGAAGTAATTTCTCTCATTTTGAGTTTATATAGATTAATATATTATAAAATTTGGATTCAAATTTTTTTTTTTGTTGTTTGTAGTTTAATGTCGGAGTTAAAAATCTCCTAATATATAGATTATTAAAAGAATATTCACAAAAACCTCATCCCACTAGTTTTTTATTACAAAATATCGGTCAAGGTGTATTAAGGTTTAAAGCTCTACGAATATATTACATTGTATATTTCCATCTTTTATATATTTTTGCTATTATTTCTTTCCTTGTTTAAAACTTGCTCGTTTTAATCTATCCTAATTTCTTTTTTGCAGGTAATCCTTGACCGAAAAGCAGAGGATCATATTTTCGGAATGTACTTGATTTGAATGCCGCTAATACAGGTAGGCAGCGATGGGTGTTGGGCGGTTCTTTAAGGGAGCTGTTAAAAAACGCCTACGGATGGAGTCAAATATTTTTTTTTTATTGTGAGTTGGAGTATTTATTTATATAAAATATTTTCGTTACTTTGTATGGTGTGAGCTATCAATGTTATTTATGTAATTACAAAGCTGTGATATCATCATTCCTGATCAACAAAAATCCATTAAATATATAGGTGAAATTTCAAGTTTAACAACCACAAATTTAGTCTAAGAAGAGCCACAAATTCTCAGCATAGTCCGTAAAAACTACCATAGCTACAGGGAAACGAGGAAACATTGTTGAATTACTGGTTAAAGATTACTTTAGTGCGGAAACTGGATAAAAAATTAGTCTCAATAAAGCTACAATACGCTACAGCGAAAAGGGAATACATTTTTGGAATCCTTGATAAAATTTTTAGTTAGGAAAATGTATGGTTTAGAAACTAATAATATGACAAAAAAGAATAATTATTGAACTGATTTTTTTTGTTGTTTTTTTAGGGTGCTCGAGCACATTAGTAGATTATATTATTATTTGTAAAGGGTTAAGATCGTTAACCTCAGGGGCTGGAGCACGACGGGGAAACAGGGGGGGGGACGTTTTTCCATACACCCTAGGGGAGGGGTGGAGGCACCCCCGCGACACCTAAGTACAGGGAGTGGGGGTTGCGGGATTTCCGGGGTGGGAATATGGTCTACCCCGTAGTTCCCGAAAGGCCGAGAGACCCGACTCCTGGCATCTTTGTGATATTACCCTTGGGGTATTCTTTGGTTAAAAAACAAAACTATACTAGAAAGTCTATTTAATTTAACGAGTAACTAATAAGAGGTCTCTAAATCGATAACATTAATTTGAATAGTAATTATTAACAATATTTTTTCTTTTATTTCTTTTTTTTTTAACATTTTTCGCGGAACAAAATTTTACCCAGGATCCAAAAATGTAGTTCCTGTTCGGGTGGTAGTGTATTGTAGTTTTTGAGATTTTTTTTTTTAGATTTTCCGAACTAAGAATTTACAGGATTTCAACATGTATTCATTTTCTCTGTGAAGATTTGGTTAGTTTATTTGAGATTTGGATTGTGACGTACTGGTCCGTAGATGATTTGGTGGGTTTTAATTAACTGGATTTTCACCACTTAGATATATTTAGTAATAGTATTATATATAGTTAGTTATACCAATTTGGTATATTATATAGTATAATATATAATGATATATAGTATTAATAGATATATAGTAGTATATATATCTATATAAGGTATATATGAAGATAGCAAGCTGGTTTGCGCATTATCGTTATACTTATGAGCGTGCTGGCCGCCTATGCGCTATTGCGCCGGGACGCCGTAGTACAACCTAAGTCGGCTAATCTGGGGATTATGGTTCTGCATCGCTTTGGCTTTTGCTGGCCGGTCCTGTGCAGCATTTTCTGCTTGAGCGGAAATAGCTTAGAGGTATTCGCCGCATTAACATAATAATAGTAAAGATTAGGCAGAAAAACACTATTGTGAGGTAGTAGTATAGTGTTTTTGTAGATTAATACGTGATCCGTAAACTAATTCTCTACACGTCCTATCCTCCTCCATGTCCTTGTGGTTCCTGTTTTTCCCCAGGAGTTCCAGCACGAGCGCTGTAGAAGTTGCAGATTTTCATGAGGCCATAGTTGCCAGTTTGTATTTGTTAGTAAGAACTACTAGGGACTAGTTTATTATATATATATATATATAATATTAGGGAATTATATATATATAATTATCATATATAATATAAGTTATATATATATATATTTATATATAGTAGTTATATTTCATTACTATATATTATATTATTAAGTATATATATATATATACTGGTATTATATATATAGATATGTATACTACTATATATTTTTATAAGTATTATATATAAATATTATATATTATATATAATATATATGATTATAGTAATATATATCCATATATTAATTATATAGTTAGTATTATATTATAATGTATAAGTTATATATTATATATATAATAGGTATATGTATATAATACATATTTCTGATATACCTATATATATTATTATTATTATTATTTATTATTATTGTTACAAGCATACTTTTTACTTATCCATTATGGGGTACGTGCAGCTTCCCTAATACATAATTCCTTCATCTCGCCCTCACCACCTCGCTCAGTTGCCATTCTATCTCATCGCAACGACCGCATCCATCTTCACCTCATCGCCCTCTCGTCCTCGTCAGACATTTCTTGTATTCATCCATGCGCACCTTTCTTCTTGCGTTCGAGGCCCTTCTCTCCTTCTATCCCCGTCCGCCTCAAGCTCTCCTACCCGCACTCGTGCTCCTTGCCATTTCTCTCTCAAGAGCACCTCTTAACTTTCCCTTCTAATTCGCTCTTATCTGTACCAAACCAGATTCTTCACATCAATCTATCTCTCTTATTACCTTATTCCTAATTCCTTCTCATGCTCTTAACGTAACTCCCTACATAATGCGCTCTTCAATCACCTTTCATGCTCACACACTTTTCCATTGTCTTGTTGGGACCTAGGGCTATTTCAACGACCATGTTTAACCTCATAAAGTATCTGGGGCTTGAGGAACAGACCAAATTTTTCATAACATTACTTATCTGTGAGTTATTTATGTTACTTCTATGAATGTATAAAGAAAATTCTGTCAACACTCAATGCTCTCTGTCTTCTCTACCATGATCTATCTCTTCCTTCATCCTCCTCTTACAAAATCCATCCTAAATATTGGAGAGAAGCCTTACTTCTTCAGTACTACAGCTACCTTATCCTATCTCCAACTCCATCACTATTTCTGTTTCCCCGCTCACTCAAATGCCGTAACTATTGTACTTCTTACTGCATTTAATTCCTAGAGAGGACTCTTTTGGTCCACACACCCGCTCAATACTCCTTCACGAAATAGACTGACAACCCTTACTGAAACTCGCCACCAAGGGTGAGTAATCAATCCGCGAAATAGTATATGGTCACTTCCCATCTATCACCCTATCATTCCAGAATGGTCGACTTCTATACCGCCTCGTCCTCATCATTTTCCTATGCTGGCAAGACACTCTCCATAGAATAAATTTAAAAAGACCATGGCCGACAATAAACATGGCGCTGTCCTCAACAGCTCAATTCTCCCTCAAACATTTCTCACTCTTCTCGCCTATATACTCTCATTGTGGGGACTTCCTGTTATTTCTATAATAAGGCCCTAAGGCACCTGGTTCGGGTAATTTACCCTACTCCATGGGTTCCTCTACTCCAGCACCTGCCTATAATTCACTGCCCTCTTTCACTCGTATCAATAGTGCCTTCTCCAGAGCTTTGTAGAGAAAGAATAAACGACCATGACGTGCACTTTCTTTTCCCTCTCTTAGCTTTTCTCCACAAAAGCAGCTGTCGTGTTGGTTTGTCGATCTGATGAATATTGATGCACTACATCCCTTCCCATTTGGGGTACGCTGAGAGATCGTCCGAGGTCCATCTGTAGCGGTTTTCTCATTCTTCTTACCAGCGTTCATTTCTCTTACCCTCTTGCAAATATGTAGTTCTCCATACACTTTGAGTTTTATCCTGACTTACACTCAAAAGGACAAATACTCTAAATTACGAATTCCAATCTATCGCGTTTCCCTTCTGTATACAGGAGGGGAACAAACAGCCTCCCATGTCTGAGATGGAACCGCGTTGTTTGCCATTATGGGGCGATCTGTGCTAAGATCGGAAGCGGAAAGCTGTAGATAAGTAGATAGTTGGAACAGTGCAGGCTATATATGGGGTCGGCATACGACGAAGTCGAGGAGGCAGTGCCTGGGTCCTCATAAGGCGCAGTGATTAACGAATATCGACGAGTTATCTCACTAGCCATGCATAGATGTGGACTTTCCTTTATGTTTGCCTTTAGATAACGCCCTATAAGTTTCTTCCATTTGTATTTGTCGATTATCTCCTTCCGGCGCTCTCTCATTTCGGCATCGCTCTACCTCGGTGAAAACCTCCGCTCGATGCTCTTCCCAAAATCATTCAATAATGCCTTTAAAATTCCCTCAACTTTTCTCAGACATCTTCGCATCTGCGTAGTCCATACAAGACTCCCTGTAACATTCACTCTAGAAAGCCCCACTCGCTGTCTTCTTATCTTTTTTTATTTACGATTTTCCAAATCAGTTTTTGGCTCCATGTTCCGAATTTTTGTCTTGGAGAGGTATTTCTACACTATTCATTATTTGCATTTTCTCGTTCGCCGCATTCCGCCTCTTGCTTCACTGCAAACTCTAAGATAGTTTCTCAGCTTTTCATTCTCCCTATTGCGCAGGCACCATAGTTCACATAGCGGTGCTTTAGTATTTTTCTTTTTCAGCCACATCTTGGTCACCGTCCTCATTCTCCACCAGTTGCATGTTCCTAGTTCATGTCGTACTTGCTCCATGGAGTGGCTTTTTACTCCGTCATTATCTTCTGGCTTCATTCAAAATTGTACGTCGGTTTGTAAGAGAAATCGTCGTGTCAATTTCTCGCATTTACGACGCAGTCGATTGCTCATGGTCGTTTAGTTGGCTCACGTTCGCAATTGTAGTCTCAGACTTAATCCTACACTATCGCGACCGTAATGAGCTAACTGTTCTTTACCTAAATGTGTCTCTATCTAAGTTTCACTTAAATGATTTTTCTCTTCGTTTTTTTTCTTTCTCATCCGTTACCGGAGTTGCGTTCCCCTACCCGTTAACGATGTAGTCACAACTAGTAGCGTGATTCGGAGTTACCCTACCTGCCCTCTGAATCATTACACTAGTATCTGCTTACTAGTCGAACTATCATAGTTTATGATCACACTAAATCAGTAACGGCCTCCCCCTTACTCACTGCCATGTATACTTATGATTTTCTACTTGTTCCGTTGAATCAAGTAGTATTCAGAATTATCAATCTTTCGCATCATGATCACAGTAGCACTACTATAAACTTTCTGCTTAAATGTCGTACTTGTGCCTCTAGGTCGGACAGAGCAGATAATTGGGCCTTCTATGATAATTCTTCGACGCATCTCCTCTCAGTTGCCGACTCCTGCAAGTGTCTAGAATACAGCTATGCTGACGTTAAGTTAACGCAAATTGGATGAGTCATTAACAAGCCGAAGAGCTTTCCCATATTCAGTCAACCACACTGCCAAATTCTTTCTCTCTGCTGCTCACATTCTGCGCTCATTTAAGATGGGCATGACGCAGCATAATTTAGATTAGGCGGATTCCTGTCCCCCCTCACATATTCAGACTTTAAATCCACAGGTGTGTAAGATTGAGGCGGTTAGGTTGTTCGGGAATGTGCAGCGCATAAATTTGCACACTTTACGCTTATCGAAATCTTATCTCTAGACTGATGTCCTACTGAGACCTTTCTGGCGCGCCCCTACACCTTCTCGATTTTACTAGTGCCCGCGGAGATAGACTCATACTCTTTAGGGGATGTTTTGTCCGTAAAGACGCATTCTCCATTTCAGAATTCGGTCTTTCTAAGGCTGTGGTCGATTTCTGTCTAATCCCTTAGCCATCACCTTTTGTTCTTTATTTTTTTTTTTTATTATTTAGTTAGTACATACTATAGCTATGATTAATTGTGATGTAAGTAGTATATCAGATATGCGTATATATGATATCATTTAGATAGTAGTAATCATAGGTTAATTATGAGATAATAGTAGGCGGGAGGTATCGTATGAGGTTATAATAATATATATGATGTTAGGAGGGTATAGATTATATGATGTACTATAATATTTAACCTAGTGAGGGTATTTAATAGTATATAGTAGATAGTATAGGTATACGACTACTAGCTATGATCTTTACTGTAGTGATGGGGAGGCACTCGAAGAAAAATGATGACTTCGACTATCTGTCCGAGCTCGCGACGGTGATTCGCCGGGGACTACACGGCAAGTGGTATGTCGAATGTTAAAAGACCAGACGGACGTCCAGCGAGCTCATGCTGGGACTGACCGTGCATGGAAACTGTCGATTTTGGTTTGGAGAAAGACGAACAAAACCGTAGCATCCAACTGTGCGGACTCAGTCCACGACTACGGAGTGATCCGTAGAGCACGAGTTTCTAGATTTAGGGAGCTTTTGCCCGGAGAGCTGCCGAGTTGCGTGGATCACCGGACAATTGGGAGAATGATTTCAGTTACAGCAGCTATACGTAGCGCGTGTCTATTACCGTTATCGGTCAAGTATGATATAATAAGATGCTATAATTACTAGGAGAATGATAGTTGTAGCGACTAAGTTTCGTGATAAGATCGCATGACATAAGGAAATAATTCTACCATGGGATATGTGAAATAATAATTAGCTTAAATAATAAATAGATAATAGATTGAGAGTAGTTAATATGTAGATAAGAGTAACTACTTGCTTCTATTTGACTTCGTATGAGATTATAGTTTGGAATACATTATTATGCGTTAGAGGGATGTAAGTTCGGTAGTTTATTATGATTTGAATGTGATATAGTTTATGATATGGGTGGAGTGCATTGTATGTATGCTTGAAGGGTATAGTGATATGGAATGCGAATTAAGTTAATTTTAGTTATGTGAAGTGTGATGTGTATGGATGTGAGATAGTAACGTTCTAGTTCTAAGTTATGTAATGATGATAAATTAATGTGTAATTATGAGTATTTACTTTATTTAGTCTGTGATGTGTGTAGATTCCGTTAGCTGTGTTGAATTAATTTTGAGATGCAGTCTCGCGATGTTAAATTATGTATATAGTTATCTTGAGTTTATCGATGTGGATTTATGTATTTTATTCATGATATGGATGGAATATTATATACTTTTGTGGGATGTCGTGAAGAGTGGGCGTTATGATAGCTAGAGGCGCGGGCTGATAGTAATAGTTATAGTGATTATACTTAAGAGTTAAGATTTATGTTAACTAGTTGTTAGTTGTGTTAATGGTCTTATAGTGTATTAGGTAGAGCTATGTTCGATCAAGATACGTAGGTTTGTAATGGTAGTTCGTAGTTGTGGAGGTATTAATCTATATGGCGTAAGAATAGGATTTATTAGAGTGCGGTGTATATAGTATGTAAATCGTGAGGTAGTGATTAGGAGGTATAGGATTAGGTAGTTATGGCGAATGTCGGAACGTCAGCTTCGACTATATAGGTCAGTGGTAGTACTTGCTATATAGTAATTGAATAATACGTTGTACGGTGAGCGTATATGATAGGGTAGGTACTTGTGATGATCTGATGTATGAGGCGAGGTCGGTTCTGGTAGTTTTGATTCAATCTAGTATGTATGTGATTCAGTTATAAGCAAGACAGTCTCACTTAATGTTTAGTGAGTCCGCAGAGTGGTTAGCGAGGCGACGGGCGTAGAGGTGAGGTTACGTATGATGCGTGCACGACGTATTATCCTATCATTCGATACTTTTGGCGGAGTCAGAGTCGATTTATCACTCTATTCTGCGCGGTCGTGCGTGCGACGGTTGGATGGATATGACGGGTGTTGTATTACTAGCTGTGTATGGTGATTCGCCACGACGTGCGTACAGTTTGTCGTTTATTGACTATTCTGATGCGTGAGATAGTATGCGCACAGCACGCTACGGTATAGCGCCTCGCACCTTCAGCGACAGGCAACTAAGTTCGAGCTTCCATGCAGGTTCGCTACATTTCGAAGTCTATTCCCGACAGGGGCGCTAGCACGAAGTCGGTAGCTGAAGTCGTGCTCGCATAGGTCAGGTTGCTGTTATTGGAAGATTTGGGAGAGGGCGTATTTAGACTGGGCCACGCTTGTCTTCTTGGTGCTGCCTGCTCCTTGTGCGGCTCTTACTTTTCATATTACGAAGTGGGTACTTGTGTGATTGTAGGTTACTACCGGTCGCGCGCTGCCAAGCAGAAACTTCCTACCATAACCCTCTGTGTCCTGCCATTCTCCCAGATGTACCAATCAGCCCAGTAGTGTAACATTCCAGTTCTTCCGACTGCTTCTCACCAAAACCCTATGCTTACCAATCACAGTCATCATCTCTTCTATGGACGCAGTGTGCGGATGATTGCTGAAATCTCTCTCTTTTACTAACCAATACACCTCGTGGCACTCCTTGATATCTCAAACACTTTGCAATCTGCTTGCTTGGACCTGGCAGAAGCATTCAACCCATGGTTTCACCGCATATATGACCGACTGGAACACAAATCTTTAGCAAACGAAAACTGTTATCTTAAGTTTACTTGTGATAATCCCCTTTCCATAATTCCCTCAGACACTCAATGCTCTCTGAGATATTCCTTTCTCTGCTCGCTTACTGGAGCATGATCTCATTCTGCATGGCACTTCAATCCCTGCCTTTATGAACCCATAATCTCATCTGAAATATCTGATGGAACTGCATGGTATTGCTTTATGTTATTCTTAGAAGAGAGTGTGTGTAGTGTGGCGCGCGGGGGCGGTGCACAATGTGGTGCGAAGTTGGATGTGAGGTGGGTTGTGTTAGAGTACAGATCTTCCTACATTTAAGAGTGTCGATGTGAATGCGTGCTAATCAGCTAGTGAGTCATGGGAGGTGATGATATATGTACATTTGTCAAATGTGTGTTCTGTTGTATCTCGAAGTAGATGTGGTATATATTTGGTGCATTATATCCTGTTGATGCGGTGCGCGTGGACGCGAGTGGTGCGTCCACGTTGGATGGCGTCGAATGTAACGATTTACGGAGGCCGGGTGCCGAGATCGGCGTGATCCCGCGGGGCGGGGTCGGTAGCTCAGGTTGGGTCGGACTCGTGATTGATGAGGAGGAGGGCGACGCTCTGCAGGAGGATTGGAAATTAGGGCTTCTGGGCGGCAGTGAGATGGGTAGATCGGTGGGAGGCGAGGCTGGGTGAGCAGGCGGCGGGTGGGAAGGTAGACTCCGGCGATGCTCTCATCTTGTATTCCTCCTCCGTCGAACGCGGGACTTGACGAATCCATTTTATCTCTTTGCCTGGAAGCTGTTAGGTCTGTAATGGACGCGGCTTTTGTCCACACGCTCCCTCGTGCATATCAAGACTCCTTCACTAAATACTAGTATATGCCGTATCTGATTCTTTCGCCACTAGGAGTAAATCGATCACGCAGACATAGTATCTTATGTATCAGCATTCTGCTCCATCTAGTGGTCCACTGTGACGTGTGAGCCTAATCGCAATCATTGCAATCCATGCTCTGCCATCACGATCCCGATTTAACATCCTCTCAGCGACCGACTTCTCTGGCCAAATAAGTCATGAAAGGTAGCTATCCACCCGGGTGGCAGTACGTGTCATTCTTCGGCATAGCTTATGTAGAAGTGGTTCGAACTATGACAACCGTGTCGCTTCAACCCTACCATAGCCTCTGATGTCATCGGAGAGCTGTTCTAGCAGTCGATATGACAGATGCGATTGCTGCACAAACATTTGTCACTTCGCGCTATTCAGGCGCGCCTCCCGAATTAACTCAGATGCCACAAGGTACACATTGCCGGATATCCCCTTATAGAAGAGGCCCTAAAATCGAACTGTTTAAAACTATAATGGTTTCCGGCGGCTCACTTCCGATATTCCTCCAGTCCGCAGCAGGCAGTTAGCAGAATAGTATTCTCCATCTTCCTCGCCCTTTCACTTAACTTAGGTAATGGCAGTTCACCTGTCCTTAGACTTCTGAAAAAACACCAGTCCTGGTTCACTATGTCCTTTCTAGAAAACGCCTTTAGATTCATCCCAACAGATCAGCATTGCTTCATCTGTCGATTGTAAATCTTGGATCATATATCACGATTATCTATAATATATATTATATTACTTGAACTAGAATTATGTATATAGAATAATAATGATGATATGGTGTATGTATCATGCTGACATTACTCTACTTTATATTAGTATACCCTGTGATCTTATATTAACTATACATTTTATATCCGGTTTATCTAATCAATTTAGATTATGATTAGTGCTATTTTATATATATTTTATCATAATATAATTAAGTAACATAGTATATATAAGTACGTATATTATACATAATCAGATAACTATAGTTACTTATGCTGAATGTAGTATGTATATACTATATATTGTAGCATGTATTGGTGAGTAGATTATAAATAGATCGAGGTAATACGCAGTGTGATATATTTGATATATATTATATGCATTACACGTAAGCGTATATATATAGAATAGTGTTATATATATATATATATATATATATATATAGTAGGTAGTAGTATATATAGTATATACTATATAATATATACTATTATATATATAGAACATATATCTATATTAGTATCGTAATCGTTCTTAAGTATATATAAAGGTAAAATAATGAATAATATAACATATATTGAACAATATAGATTTTGAATCAGGGACAAAGGACAGGCGATCTGGGAGTATACTCGGCGCGAGATTCGATGTAGTATAGAGCAGATGCTTGCTTTCAGATGTCCAAATTATGGAACTCCAAGCTGAAGAATTAACGCAATGATGTTAGGCTGTAGATCAAGGAGAAGTAATGGCGATATACATAGTCGAAGACGAACGTGAGTGTATGCATTGCAAGGATGACCCTTTGTAGTATGTTCTTGGTCCGTGATATATGTGATGTGATGAAGTGATGTTCTATAGAAGGATACGAGTACAAGTTGATGAGAGTATCTGGAACGGTGACAGAATACAAATTGTTGTGAGCGGGTTTATTTAGCGATATCTCATTACTCTTGAAAGTCATTAATAATAAAAAATTTGAGCGAATAATCTCAATAATTGAAACATTAATGCAGTAGAAGAGAATCTACGTTACCGGAGAAGAAACGCGAAAGAGAGGCGAGCTTGCCTTAGCCTGATTGAGCATGATACTGGTGCGCTGGTCCATGGTCCATCGAGTGTGTTCCTTGTGTTGTTACTCATTTTTTCGTGAGAGAGTGAATATTTTCTTCGTTATTTGCGTAAGATAGGGAGAACCGTAAGGCTCAATTCTTAACGTGGAGCATGTTCGTCTAAAATTGCTTGTACGCGTTTTGGACTGGGCGCTGCACGTTATATTCTGCTAAATTTTTTTTTCTTCGTTAAAATTTGACAGATGCTAAATACGAACACGTCTGGGTTTTTGCTTAGAGAACGTCCTGCGTGTATTTTATCCGCTTAAGAGATTCCTAAGAATATTTGCCAAACGAAAACGGCTTGTTAACTTTTCATGGACCTACATGGAGATACCACTCTTTTCCTTCCTCTTCGGACATTTTGTAAGGGAAGGATAAGAACCTCACACGAGAGAAGGGGATGATCTAACAGAAATTGCCTATATATCATATATATATATATATATTATTATGTATAATATATAATTATATAGTATATTTATATATAGTATTATATATATATATGTAATATATAATATTTATGATATTTATGATATATATAAATATAATAGTAGTATATTTAGTTCATAATGATATATATATTACTATATATATATATATATATATATATATATATGTATAATTATATATATATATATATATACATAAATAATATATATATATAAGTATAATATGAAGTATAATAATATATTGATTAATGACGCTTTAATATTATAAGTATATAATATTAACATAAGTTAACATAAGTTTATATTTTCACAATATAAATGATACTATTGTATATATATATGTAATAATAGTATAGTATAATATATATATCATATAATAATATTATCAATAATATATATATTAGTATATATACGTAATACTGGAAAAACTAAAGAATTCGTTCCATAAGAATAAAAAACAAAATAGTCCCACGACAGATTGGAGTTCCGGTGTAGATAGGGATGTGAACAGTGTCTTTCAGCATTTACAACAGTCTATTCATTAACGTTACATTTTTTAAAAAGGTAAGGCTGTTAATAAGCCGTTACAGGCCGTTTCGTTGACATTTTAAAAGTCGTTTGTGAACATTACCGTTACTCGTTACAATTGTAAGCCCCGTTACGTAACGCCGTTACAAGTAACGCGTTAACGTATGTGGGTATATATATCGATATATATTTTATGGGCATATTATCATTATATATTATATATACTAGTACTAGTAGTATATATAACATAGGATCAGTATTAGTATCATGAATATAGTATTACTGATGCTATTATCGACTAATATGATAATGTAGATAGTATACTATATAACATATAGTATAGTATAGAGTGAGGTATATTAGTAATTAGTATACCGATGATTATAATAAGTATGTTAATATAAGGTCTGAGAAGTAAAGTATAGGCCCGAAACCTCTGACAAGTGAGGCGTATCAGTGATCGGCCGCGCGAAGTAATAGTGCAAACTAAGATTCGGTACAGAGTTGCACAGGAAAACTGGCAGTAAACATATTATGTAGACATCAGCGTAATTGAGATTGGCTGTAGAGAAATAGTTGTAAGTAAGCGATAAAAATTGTGAATGCTATTTAGGTTTTTGTTATGCTTTTTTTTATGATGTAATTTCTCGAAAATGATCAGAAGAAGGTATGGTCCAGGATGGCTAAGAAATCATAACAGTCGCGAAACAAGTATGATGTGCGCGGACAAGGCAGCGACCTAGGTTGTATGAGACACTTCTCTCTTGTATGGGCGGGGTGTGCTGTCTCGGTGGGGTGCGCCGGGGTGGGACAGGAAGGGGGCGACGGATGTGTGTACGCACAAAACCGGCGCGCGTACGGGGGACTAGAGGGTGGCGAGGTAAACAGCCATCGTACGAGTTACCATAGAAAAGGAAGCCGCTTCCAAATATCACCGGTACTAAAGTAGGGACGGGAGGGTATCCCGGTAGATGCGTTAACCTCCGGCCGCGAAGGGCGGCGGGAAATAGGTGCTGTACTAGCGCGTATCGTATGACACGATACGGCAGGCGTCGTCCGCCAAGGAGGTCGCGGAGCACCCGAGAGACCCGCGTCCGATATTTCTGGTTGCAATCGTTGGGCGTTTTCTAGCGCCTCCGTGGGGGCGTAGTTCTTCTTCTTACGGTAGTTAAGAAGAAAAAAAAATCTTTTTTTGACGACTGAATGATCATTGCATACGCTGAACATCCTGATAAGGAGGATAGTAGATTATCTAGGTTTACTTGTACCACTATACGGTAAGTTTTGGAATATAAAAAAAAATATAAACAAAAACAAGTTCGTATTTATTTTACATTTTCCGTTACTAATTGTCATACGCTGATTCCATATATGATTATCAAGTTTTCTCTTGTACATCTTAGTTTTCGATGATAATCTGCGGGTAAACTTCTGTTTAGGTTTTCACCATATATAATTATATATACTATTAATAATGACATTATTATGATATATATATATGATATATATAATTATATATATGCATATAGTATATTACTAGTATATGATATATATATAGTATTCTATTTTTTTCTTCGTTTCTTTAAAATTTATACTGCTGCATGATGAAGAATTTGATTTTTTTCGTTTTCCAGTAATACTGGATGTTTGAAAATAATGAAAATAAAAATAAAAATTATCAAAAAGTAAAAATACATACCAGACCGTGATTGCACCGCTAATAATCAACCGAGATTCATATTTCTCTAACAAGAATCATTGTTTTTTTTTTTTTGAGATCTATATTCAGAATACTTTTGGGGTTGAAAAGTTTGCTTTGAATTTCGGGAATCATAGGATTTAAAGCATTTGAAATTTGCAACACAAAATAGTAAGTATGCAGAAATGTAACGGTTAATTTATGTAAGAAAATGCTGAGAAAGTTTAATTACGCTACTGATTGTATTAGGTTATTGTTTAGTATTAGCTGACCGATGTTCACCCTGACATAGTACATTAAAATTATAAACATTTCCTTTACCAAAATGGTTTTAAAAAATTATTTGAAATTTTTTTTTACGTATTTGAGTTTATTTTGAGTTAATAGCTGCGTTTCCAGAAGCCCTAGTGAGCCCGTGTGTCGAAAATCGACTCGGAAAGCGCTGTTGAAACGTGGAACAAGAAATTACATTACCAATCCGAGACAAGGAAGATTTGATGTACCGCTGGATAACGGCCGAAAGCGCGCCGCCGACGTATCCAGCTGACAATTGTAAACAATCTCTTTATACTTTATATGTGTCTTCAGTTTTAGTGAATAATACTGAGTATTGTTAAGTATTCATGCAACATTAGACAGTCAAAGACACGTACTAGGAAGAAGCCACATGGGCCTATTCAGATACTGCCCCAGATCAAACCAAACCTCACCAAACATGATCGCGCTCATCATTTAGTTTCTGGCTTGCCTACTACAGTAAGAATATGCAAAGTCTAAAACTGAAAGAAATAAAATAGATCTCACCCTCTGTCTGTGAATAACTAACTTCAACAACAAACGTCCTACAACTAAAACTAAAAAGTATATACATGCTAACCACACTACAACTTTAATAACTACAATATATATTGCGTATAACTTGGCAAATATATAAAACTAAAGAAAATATCAATTTGGCTTAGTCAAAATATAGTATGTGATAGATAACCAAACATCCCATAACCTATCAGTCCTTTCTTAATGTTGCCATCGGTAAACTACCAACATATACACAAAATTTCCTCCTTGAAAATATAATTCCAAACTAATTTAACTACTATACTACCGGCTGAATTGTTTTCCTTGATAAAGATGACATGCATTCGTCTTAATTTTCTATTACTGCGGCACCCTGGTCACACTGTCTGTGTTCACTATGAAGAATTTATTAGAGTTTCCCGTTTCATAAATAGACTGTAATATTTTGTGAGCACTTGTATCATGTCGCGCTCGTGAGAAAGTCAGCTGGCTTTCTTCTGCAGAAAATATTCCTCAATCCTCAGCCTTTTCGGAGCAATTAGGACATTACGGATATAAGTAGACAGTGAAAATGCCACATGGGCCTATCGAGACGTGCCCCAGTCAACCCACTACAGAACTGTACAAACATGCGTCATGCTAGGGAACCGCAGAAGCTACCCTTGGGCTTGTCCATTTATGGGTTGTATAAC
>JABUQX010051354.1:2500-5000 GCA_015478945.1 Trachelipus rathkii
ATGTGTTGATCAAATTTTCACATTGAAACAAATGAGTGAGAAAATGAGAGAAGAATAAATTGTATTTAAGTTTTATGAACTTTCAACAGGCGTACGACAGGATTAATAGGGAAGCTTTGTGGCGGATGCTGGCGGTAGGTTTCTGAATGGAATCAAAAGTATGTATGTCGATAGTGAAGCTTGTGTAAGAATAAATGGAGTGGAGAGTGAGTAGTTTAATATTAATAGCGGAGTGAGGAAGAGATGTGTAATAATATCCAAGGAATCAATTATCATTATGACATCACGAGATTCTGAGCAAGGAGTTAGACAACAAGAATTGAGAGGGTGTTAGACCGATGGAGAATGAACGAGAGTGTAAGGTGCCCTAAATGAAGTTTACGGGGATTGGTAAAGGGATTTGGTAGGGTGTGGAAAAAGATGGGTTTAAAAATTAATGCAGTTAAGGAGTAAGGTGATGGAATAGTCAAGGGTGATGCGAGAATTGCACAGCACTGTGACAATCTTGTTTGGATGGTGAGTAATTGGAACAAGTATCTGAGTTTAAATATTTGGGTCATATGTTGGATGAAAAGGGAATGGATAATGCTGTGGTGAGCTGCCCTTTAGTGGTAGTTTTTTTTTTGTTATTTGTATATTTATATTTAATTTGGGGTATTTTTAAATTAAGTTATGTATGAGGGTGTTATGAAGGGGGAGAATAATTGTGTTTTAGTGAGTGATGGGTGTTCTGACGACGACGTCAGTAGTTCAGTAGTAGTAGGTTCATTTCAGTTCTTTTACCTTGGTCTTTTTAGTTTCGCGGCATCCATCACTCTTTCATTTTTTGTTATGAGCGAATGTGAATGATTGTAGATGATTGTTAATTAATTGTTTTTTTCATGTATTTATTTTTTCCTTCTGTAGGATTTATTTAATTATTTAAATTGATTTGGACGGATAGATTATTAATTAGAGGATTTGATGTATGGGATCTAATATAGTATTGGACTGTGGCTACTGGTGGATACTGAATGATAGTAGATGGTCTGGTGAAGAGAGTTTGTGGTTCCTTTGCTTTCTGGAACCTGTTCTTTTGGTTGTGGAATCCTTATGTGGTAAGGGAACTTATTATTTGTCGTATTATTTTAATGATTAATTGAATTAATGATTAATGTTATTCTTATCATTGTTCTTATTATTATTTTTTTTTCTATTATTAGTATTATTATTATAAGTATTACAAGTAGTCAATTTTTTTGTTTTAAGATTGAGGTATTGTACACCGATAAATCAAGGTGAAGGGTTGCTGTGGTCACCTGTATGAAGTAGAGGTAGAAAAAAAACTGGTCATTAATAGTGCCCAGGTAGGACAGGTTTTTTTTAGTTGTATTTTTTATGATTTTCTTGATGATTTTTTTTTACATTTAAACATTTGATTTTTCAATTTTGAATTTTAAATGATTGCATATTTTAGAGTTTGAATTAGTTTGATTTATTTGCTTGAAAAAGATTAATATGACAATGAGTAATTAAAATAATGTTATTGTGAGTAATGTTAATGTTAAAATTCTGATACTTAATTCACTTAATGATTGTTTAATTTCATGTTAGGATTTCTTTATTTATTATTCATTTATTTATTTTTGTTGTTGAGTTAGGATTTGTTTATTTGTCTCTTTTCAGTTTTTTTCTGGCGCCAATTCTTTTTTTTGGCTCCAATTTTTTTTGAGCTGCTCTTGTTTTGGGACTCCATTATTTTTTTTTGGCTGTATTCCATTTTGGCAGCCAGTTTTCAACGATTTGGGTACCGATGATTAAACTTAATGGTGCAGTACCCTTAAATATGACTGTGACGGTAGTGCCTGTGGTACTATGTAGAATGTAAAATAAAAGTGGAAAATTGGAACATACTGCATAATTTGATATTCGGAAACTAAATCGAAAATACTATAAAAGTGGAAAATACAACCTGAAAAAATAAAAGAAACGACTAGAAAATTACAAAGAAGAGTGGGGAAAACATTTTTGAAAATTAGAATATTAGAAACATTTGAAAAAATTGAAAAAATAAAACTTAACTAAATAGTGAAATAGTATAGGTACCATAAATCGTGCAGGTACCAAATATCCCAAATAAAACAAAAATTATAGGTACCAAAGTGACAATAAAATTTGAAAACAAACTTAGTGACGGTTCCGAAAAAACTTGAACCAAAGCTATATAATAATTGACAATTTTGCATATAATTTTTTTCGTCTATTGTATTTTTATGTCTTTGATTCTATGATTTTAAATGTTGTATGTTTAAGGTATAACACTGTAGTATATGGTGGTATATTGTAAATACCTGGTGGTCGGAATTGGTAGTAGGTACATTATTCAGTTCATCGTATCATCTTGCACTTTCCTCATTTTTTGTATTTTAATTGATCCCTTAGAGAAATACCAATTGGGAAAATTTAAATAATTAGTATAAGGTTTTGTATGAGAAATATAATCGGTGTGGATTTTTCTTAT